>JAOVVA010000002.1:4782517-4796102 GCA_028565275.1 Leiocassis micropogon | reverse complement strand
AATTACTCCAGTAAAGTATAGATACCCAAAATTTCTACTTAAGTAAGGTAACAAAGTATTTGTACTTCGTTACTTGACACCTCTGCTCGTCTTTACCTGTAAATCTTGTATAATCCACAGGCGGTTTCTTTAACGCTCCACAGATTCTCCTAAATATCTATTACAATGGAATGAAATCTTTTCTGATGTTTCTGTAAATCAGTATTTTCAGGAAGTTAGCACTGTGGCCACGAACCTCCAGGATCCGGGTTCGATTCCCGGATCTGTGTGTGTGGAGTTTGCATGTTCCCCCCATGCTTGGTGGGTTTTCTCCAGGTACTCCAGTTTTCTCCCATAGTCCAAAAACAGATTAGGATAATTGCTGTTCCCAAATTGCCCATAGTGAATGTGTGTGTGTGTGTGTGTGTGTGCACCCTGCGCTGGATTCATAATGAATTGGCACCCCATCCAGGGTGTATCCCACTTACATTTACAGCATTGTGCAGACGCTCTTATCCAGAGCAACTTACATTTTTATGTCTTTATACATCTGAGCATTTGAGGGTTAAGGGCCTTGCTCAAGGGCCCAACAGTGCCAACTTGGGGGTTGAACCTGGAACCTCCTGATCAGTACTGCAACACCTTAACCACTGAGCTACCCCTGACCCCTCTTCATGCCCTGAGTCTCCTAGGATAGATAGGCTCCATGCGACCCTGTATACAGGATAAGGCAGTATAGATGATAAGAACTAGTATTTTCAGAACTCAATTCGATCGATCAAATATTTTACTACAATATCATATTGTAGCGTTTTTACCGCTTGAAGGAACTTGGAGAGACGAGTGAGCTTAATTGCTGCCCAATGCAATGGCTGGGAGTACTTTATTTTGCACAGCACTGTATAGCATGAGCAGCACATTCACACGAGAACCAGACCCAATTCAGCCTTAGCATGAACCGGAGCACATTCAACAAGTCACACACACTTAACACACCCAAACTTGGCCGAAGCCACCAGCCCAAACAACCTTCCCCAACAGGGTGAACACATAGAGAACCCCCGCAAGGCATGATGGTCGTCAGCCGCCACCCCGCCCACGTTGTTGCTCGGCAACATTGGACTCTAAACTCTGTACCGACTGGAGAGGTGGAGAGTAAAGAAAGCAAAATTGGATTGCATAAACATAAACACACCGTCTGGTGTCTTCAGACGCATTTTGTTGGTAGAAGAATTGTCGTATAAAAGCAATACTCATATTCGTTGGGTTGACAAAGGAGATAGCCGTGCTACATCTGTAATAATATTAGGCCCTGTTATTTATTTTGTAAGGATGGACAGATATGAATATGAAAGTCAGGAAAATATACTGGAAGCTTAAATACTTATTGGATAAAAGTTTTGTAAACAGAAGTTGATGGAGGGGCGGTGGGGGGTGTTCACTGGGTGTGCTTCTCACCGCCCCCCCTCCACACCCCCACTTCCAACATCTATGTAATGTTGACCAAAATTTAAAAAGCCAAAATAGATACTTACACTCATGCATAGACTGTAAAGTCAACTAAAAGGCAAGCTCAACCCTCAAGCTTGTGCTTCAAAAGTCTGGGAAAATAAAATAAAGTTGCTTTTACAGTAGCTGTTTTGGTGCAGTAAAATCAATCAGTCGAGCTTGTTATTAGTCTTTGATTAAGTGGAGCGTCGACCGTGTACTGTAAGTCACTCCTCTGTTACTATAGAAATAATAACGTGATAATCCATGTTAAATGGGTAATAAGTAACGTAACAGACAGTTGTGCTTCCTCTTGTTGAATAACCACCAGCCGTCTCTGGTATATACTGGTATTTGTTTTAGATCAATCAACATACAGTCTTATCTTTACTACACAGTTCACCGTTTTTAGGAGAGTAATACATCACTAATATCACTAACATTAATTGACTGGATTCAAGATAACAAAAACAAACATGGAAGCATCTATGTTTTTCCCATCATGTGGCTCAAATGCATGGAAATAAAAAAAAATAAAAAATGACATAATACCAAATTCCACCCCCACCCCCCATTTCCAAATCAAATAAAAATCAGGCAACCATATGTGCCTAGCCTACAGCTAACAGCTTATTTGGAAGGTGATATAATTTTTCCCCTGAATACCAAATACTGTAAAGTCATAACAGAATCTGAAACTGTGTAACTGTCTGTCAGCACTGTCTACATTAAAAAAAAAAAAAAAAGCCTGGTGAGAGCACAGCCAAAACAAGATACAGGAAGAACTTAATAACAACAACATCTTTGACCGGTTAATGACACTTCTTAGGGACTTCACTATACTGCATTGAGAACCTGGAAGGGACGCAGCTAGGAAGTAGCTTGATAAATTCCCTGCCCTTGCTGCGTTCTTAGACATTTTTGGATGCAATGGTAACTTCATGGTCTTAATCAAAGTGTGACGGTGCCTTAGTTTCATTGATGTTAATAGATTATTCTCAGGGATAACGCACTTGATGATGCTCCGTGCCCCATAGAGTTTTTTCATGGTTTTTATGGACAGGGGTAGCTCAGTTGTTAAGGCATGGAATACTAGTGCATGAAAGGTCCTAGGTTCAAACCCCACCACCCAGTTACCACTGTTGGGCCTGTGATCAAGGTCCTTAGCCCTCAACTGCTCGGATGTGTAAGTGCCTGCAAAATGCTGGTAGTTTATGTTTTTTGGTGCGTGGGACTTGGGCTGAAACCCAAATGTGTTTGTTGCTTCTTGTTTCACAATTGTTCACAGTTGTTTAGTATTGTCTTGCTACTACCTAGGGTTACCACCCATACTACCCTAACCCTAACCCATACTACCCATATTTAGGCCTCAGTTTAATGTCTGTGTCTTATATCTGTTCTTTTTGTCACCCATTGGCTTTTAATCCTGTCCTTGTATTGTTTACATGACAGTTACAGCATGTACAAATTTCCATCCATCCATCTAGGAACCTCTGTAGTCCAACTAGGGACCGTGGAGGCTAATGTTGATTACCGTTGTATTTATTCCCATTTTTATGACAGTGGTAGGATCTCCAGTCAACACACACACGCTCATTCACACACTGTGGGCAATTTGGGAACGCCAATTAGCCTAATTTACATGTCTTTTGACCTCGGGAGGAGACCGGAGTACCTGGAGAAAACACACCAAGCACAGGCGAACATGCAAACTCCATGCAGACCTGAGACAGGAATCGAACCGATGAACTGGAGGTGCAAGGCAATAGGGCTAACCACTAAGCCACCGTGCCAACATGTACAATTTCAGACCATTAAATTTTGTGGGGTTTTTTGTGTTGTTGGGTTTTTCTTATCACATACCATGAAGTGAACACAGAATGTCAGTATCTACTCTAGCACAGGTGAATATGGAGGACCAACAGGCACATCATTCCTTGAGCATTAGTCAGTCATATCAAGTGTCCTAACCTGTTCTAAGACAGAGCAAAAACTACATTCTCTGGATCATCCTCACATCCTCTCTCAGACACTCATCTGGCTGCACGGTCATGTATTAAGATGTATTGTGTTTTTTGGTGTAATCTCTGGAGACTGTTGTGCGTAAAATCCCTGGAGATCAGCAGTCAATTAAACACATCTACTGTACGTACAGCATCAACAAGCATACCACAATCACTGATACCAAAGTTTATTTTCTTTTCCATTCGGATGTTTGATGTGAACATAACCTGAAGCTCCTGACCTGTATCTGCATGATTGTATGCATTGTGCTGCGTCTGCATGATTGGCTGATTGGATAATTGCATAAACGTGCAGGTTAAAATGATACTTTTATGGCTTAAAAGAATAGGCTACACTGCAGCATTTTTTGTTTTTGTTGTCGAATGAATACAAAGATGAGTGTCTATGTGTGATGTAGAATTTGCACTGGCCTGTTGAGTTCCAGGTGATCACAACCTGTGCTGTAGGGGGGGGGGGGAATAATGTAAATGAATAAGAACTGAAGTGAGCCAAGAAATACTACATTTTGCTTAAGGTCCAAATGTTCCTGTATTTCTCTGATCAACAGAATCCGGCTAAAAGCTCAAAGATGGTCGCAGAGTGCACGAGTACGAGGCTTATATGAATCATAAGTTTTCCCTAAGAGATAATGGCGGGGAGCGTTCTTTCAGCACAAGGTCACAGTTCAGCTGCATGCCTCAGGATCTTCCCGAGCCGTTTACAGGTAAGCAACCCAGGCACATCATTCATTACTTGCTAGTCTATTTCCAGCTGATTAGCCACTCCACAGATGTCCTTCACTAGTGCCGCAGAGACTGTTCACTACAGCAGACACCTTTATTGAACACACCTTGATAAAATGTCCTCTAATCACTCCAGTCCTTCAGAACAAACGTCCCGCACACCGGCCTCCACTGATGAATAATGTTACCTAAATGTAAAGCTTGTACTTTTTCCAGTCTAGTTTTCCAATGACGTTAAAACATGTCATGAAAAAGAAGAGCGTGAAAAGTGATATGCATTAGGGAACCTGCTGAACTGTGTTGAAGCCCATGCAGCTCCCACTGCATCCTAAAATGATCAAAGAAATGCAAAGAAATGGAAAACTGCTTTACTGTTTATACGCCTTGCTAGCTGCAGGTTCTCAATGCCTCTATCATGTTGTCACTAATTTGTATTCCCATTTTTACAACCGAGGTAAGACCTCCGGTCAGCATTCACACACTACGGGCAATTTATGAAACGGCAATGAGCCTAATCCTCATGTCTTTGGAGTAAAAGAGGAAACCGGAGTACCCAGAGGAAACCCACCAAGCACGGAAACAGGAATCGAACCCATACACTGCAGTGCTAAGAACTACACCACCGTGCCGCTTATAAGAGCGTTACATCAAGAAAAAATCTAAACAGCAAAAATGGACATAATTTAAATGTTCTTTAGCAAAAGGAAACCAGTGTATTTTAGTCTGGTTTACCAAGCACACAAATTTCCTATTGTTCTACAAATAGTCGGTTCAATTAAAGAGATAAAAATACAGGTACATGCAAATGATGTCTTCCTCAAACGAGTCTACTGTACATAAGTTTCCTTCAATGAGTTCAAGATAAAGAATTGTAAAAGACGAAAAGAAGGCGGTACAAAAAGGACTCTTCCTGCCCCCTTTCCTCCAACCTTGGTGTGTAGAAACACCAAGCAGCCTACGATGCATATTAGGACTGGAGTACCTGGAGGAGACCTACAAAGCACTGAGAACTCCAAACACACACACACGCACACACACACACGCACACACACACACACACACACACACACACACACACACACACACACACACACACACACACACTGTGTGGTTCCCCTGGAGGTGCCAGGCAGCAGTGCTACTGTAGTTCCTAAGGCACTTTGCCTAATCCCCTGATGTTTTTTTTTTGTTGTTGCTTCTTATTTGAAATTGAATGTGGAAGCAGTACCTTATAAAAGATAATTAATTAAAATAAATTAATAAACTGTGCTTCATTCAAAATAAAAAAAAGAGAGATACCAAATTTACTGTCCTTCTCAAACTTTTTAATTAAAATACTGGGAATTAAAATATTTTTTTCTTCCATCCATAAAGCAGAAATTATGATTGTCTTTTTTAGCCCTTGAAATTTGTTTAGCCAAGGATCTTGGCTTTATTGCAATATTTCCCTCTCTGTCTTTCAGTGCAGAGTGTTGGGATAACTTGCTTTCACCCTGTATGTGACTCTTTTGAGAGCATTCTTTACTTGCTAATGAGAGAGTCTCCCATTCATTACAACACAGCTTTCATTAGTTAAATGCCTGCTCCTTGGGGACGTAAAATTTTAATTACCGTCAGGCAGTTCATATTTCTGATTACTCTGAGAAACATGCCTGGAATAGTCACCTCTTGTCTTTATCGTTATTTATTACAGCTGCATCTTTGTATTGAAGAAGAACTTCTTAGAAGAAATTCCTGAAATGTCCTGACTATTTAAATAGATATTTACATCAAATAAAAACTATGGAAATGTGTATGAAATTTCTAAAGGTATTTATTAAATACCACATACTGTACATATTACATGAGGTGTAATAAAAAAAAGCTTGCATTCCGGCATCTGAAAAATGTTGTCTTTAAGTTACAGAGAGTTCAGACTCGCCTCACTGAGAGCCACAACAGCGACGTTGCCAAAGTCACCAAAGTATATAAAGTTTACAAAAAAGAAAAAAGAAAAAAAAAACACCAGATGAGAACGGCTAGATGGGTTCAAGGTCACTGGAAGGCTACATTAACTCAAACCTCCACTGAGATGCAGTAGGGAATCTCTTAAAAAAGAGACACAACATGCCAAGCCTTTAGAAAGCTGAGCTACAGCGGCACGAGATCACGCCGGAGTTCACTTCTGTAAGTCAGGAGCAGGAGCTTACTATTAACTACTTCTTATTATTATTTCCTAATTTATATATATTTGCATTTGTGTTAGTAAACTGTTGCTGTTCCTCTATAATGCTGCATCCTCCGTTGTGGGAGCGAATTATTTGCCAAGTTTAGAATTGTATTGAAATCTGAAAAATGTATATAAAATCAGTATATTTATAAAATCATGATGCGAGCAGAATCACAATACAGATCAATGTGGCATCTAAGTATCGTGATAATATTGTACCAGCTGGTCTACAATGACTTCCAACCCTAGTATATACAATCACAACCACGGCATTTGAATTGGACCTGTTCCGGAGCCGAGTTCTTAAGGTGAGTTCTTTAGGCGAAATTTTGTATCGCGAAACTTATCTTCCCATAGGAAATAATGTAAATGCAGATAATCTATTTCAGCCAACCAACAATATTACCAATATTACCAATATTACCAATTTCCAACACTATAATCATATTTTTTACATATAAAACAATCAAAACATTTAGAAAAAGCATGTAAATAAAGTAAAATATAAAATTAAATAAACATTAAACCTCACTTAACCTTAAATTATACTGTAATTCCTCTTAGCATCGGCTGCTTTAAAAACCAAACTGAAAGCGGCTCTGTTTTCTTCTTTCCACTGGTCTTGCTAACATTCTTGGGACCCATGGTGCTAATGTACCAAATTTTGCACAAAATGCAAAGAAAAAAAAAACAAAAATGTGAACTCGCTTTGCTTGGCTTTCCACTGAAACAAACGAGTTTTGATCGCCTCCCCGACGTTCGCACAACACCCAAATCGCATAAGGTCTAAATCGCATTTTACAGAACGTATTGCAGATGCTATGAGACGCATACTGTAATTAATAACTCCTGGAATGACTGTAATAACATAAACAATATGCAAATGTCTTTTTTCTTGGCTTCAATATTCTCCAAAAATCCACTAAACACATTTAAAAACGTTGGCACCTACAGTACAGTACGTATCGTGCCTTTGTTCAAAACATAGAATTTGAAACCTTCAAAAACAAGGTTATCCAGCGGTTTTCAACTTACAATGAGTAAAATATCTGTTTACAAAAAACAGCATTTACAGCATTCTGCTGTGAAACTAAGGAGCTTAAAATGTCCTGTTATTCTCTCCAGTCACAAAATATTTGTAGAAGCACCTTAAGTTATACATTTTAACAATGGTCATATTTTTTTATCTACATGGCCCCCCTTTATGTCTGAGCACAAAATATCACTTGTTATTTACAATTATCCTTTTTTTTTATCGATTATGTGTCAATCATGGTGTGTTTTTCATATTTCTTTTTTTCAAAAGCTTTACACATTACACAAAATTTAGATTTCTTTTTTTGTATACATTTTCATGACATGATTGATAGCCATGCATGGCCATGTCTTTTGACGTGACCTTGTTTTGTCTGTGTGGAACCAAGAGATCCATGTGATGTGTTCTTTTTGCTTCCCCATCAATAGACATCAAAAAGGCAGCACTTTACAGACTTTAACAATGTTGGCTCAGCAACTGTCAAAATTAAGCATGTCAGATTTTCACATTATCCTAGTTTAGTCTGTTTCTCAATTTTCAGAAAATTATAAATGCAAAAAAGCACTAAAATGCTTCCCAGCAATATGTATAGTACTGTATATACTGTATACTGTACCGTTATCATCCTAACAGGTACATTTAATAGAATCGTTTTTTTTTTTTGTTTTAGTTTGTTTGCATGTTTGTGTTTGTTTCTTTCTTTAGAGAAGCATGTGCATATTTTGAATGATTATTACAGCCATGCTTTTTTTTTTCGTTGGTACAAATCTTTCTAAATTACCAAACAGTCATTAAATCATACAAAAAAATTCAAAAATACATGAAAGGGAAAAAGATAAAAGGGAAAAAACCCAAGAAGAATAATTTTAGGCTAAATGCATGTTGTGCTTTGCTGGAATCAAACCAAGCAAGAAACTGAACAAAATTCTCCTAATTGTATGTGCATTATCTAGTAATTTCCAAACTGTTTGTAATTTGAAATTTACAAAGGATATGGGTGCTAGCCTACTGCATTTGTAACACTTCCGTCTAGAGTAGCTGTAGGCTAAAACTGAAGACTGGGCAAATGGGCACTGACCCTCTTCAGCCTTAGCAGATGGATGAGAAGCTGGCGCTGCTCAGTTTGGCATCGAAAGTGCCAAATCAGAGCAGGAAGCCAAGATGTATACCCTTTGTCTGTTTTCATAAACAGTCATCTGCCTCCTGTCACAAGTGTGAGACTTTCCATGTATCAGGTAAATGTTTCTTAGTTGGGACTTATGATAAAACTTAAGAAAAAGCTTCTGAGATCTATAATGAGTTTTTATTGAAACTTCAATTGAACAACAGTAGCTGGTTTAGTTATATTACTCCTGTCTTTTCGGAGTAAATATTTGCTTGGGCCTTATACATGTAAAATGTTTGTTATGGAATTTATAGTACAGTAGTAATAGTCGTGGGTGTCCCAGTGGCATAGTGGTTAGCACTGGGGCCTCGCATCTAAAGGGTCAATGGTTTGATTCCCATCTTGAGTCCGTGTGTGTGTGGAGTTTGCATGAGCTTGTTGGGTTTCCTCCAGGTGCTCCAGTTTCCACAGTCCAGTGACATGCGGATTAGTCGCACTGCCATTTCTAAATTCCCCAAAGTGTGTGATTGGGTGAGTGAGAGCCGTGTTAGTGCCCCGAGTACACCTGGGATATGCTCCAGGCTTCCTGCGACCCTGTACAGGACAGTCGCTATAGAGAATCAGTGGGCATTCAGACATTTACCCACAATGTGTTTCTACTGTCAAGCAAATCTGTTTAAAAAGCTGAAATACCAGAGAAACCCCGCTGTGTCCATCCTGCTGAAGGACACTTTAGTGAAGCTGCTCGAGTGTCGGCTGGCAGGAGGAGTCATGGAGAATAAGTGGGTAATGGGTGAGTGTTTACATCTGTGTGTGGTATATGGTGGCCTATTTGTGTGTTCTTCTCTTTCAGTAGGCTGCCAGATGTCAGAGAGGGACAGAGCGAAGTGTATCTGACTTATCCTCAGCTGGGCTGAAATTGAGCCAAGCACTGGGACGTAACTGTATGTTTTTTTGTATTTTTCTGTATATATGTTTCCCCCATTTTCTATTTCATGTCCTTGGTGTTGAACTTCCTGCAGTATGATAATCACATCCCTCGCCAGCCTTGCCAAGAAATAGATATTCAAGAGCTTACTGCGACTTATTTATGCACCAGCCACATCGGCTGTCTCCAGTATCCCCCTAAAAATGTCTCCTCGGGACCTTCCAGAAGCTTATGTGTAGTACTTCTTCAAGAGCACGTTATCCCAGACTTGCTGTAACACAGTATTCCTTCATACAGTAATGAAGGTGGACGCACTTATTCAGGTCCCCAAAGCACCACAGGCCACAGGCAGGGACTACCGTATACTCGTAGGTATTGAAGAATATACATATTACACCATGGTTTATTTGAGCTTTAATAATTCTGATTAACTGTAAGGTTAGCTACAGTACCAAGGCAGATCAGGTGAGGTTAAGTTGTGCATGTGGACATTAATGAATATAATGTGTGAAAATTTGGCACCAAAGTTAGTCCTCACTAAGTTTCTGAGGAATTCAGCAGTTTCAAACTGTGCTAATTATTCAAATGCTTAAAAATATGATTTGTGAACTCAGCTTATGGATGATTGAAATTGTAATGACTTAAGCTCTTGTTAATTTCAGTATAAGAGGTCCTTCAAGCCTGAATGTGAATATTCCCACTCAAATTATATTTGCTTGACCCTAAAGGAGAACTCCACATAATGAGGAGCCACCAGAATTTGCTTAATGCTCAGGAATATACAGTAAATCTTGGTTGTCTCTTTATTCTCAGCAGTATGAGTTTTTATAGGGAGACCAAATGCTTGTTACTCAACACATCAAGCTTCATGTTACCTACAAAATTTAAAGGAGTATTTTTTCTAGGTCAGACAATGAGTCAGGGACATGGACTAAAAGGTAAAACAATCAAAAAAATATATGGATCAACACAAATGCATCAAAATGTAGAGGAAGGCAGTACTTGGTACTTTTTTTTTTTTTTACCAACTTTCCCGTTTCAAAACACTGGCACGTCTCCTGAAGGGAGGGCATGTCCACTGGGTTAAGGAATTCCTCGAAGTGATCCTTCTATTGCACAACAATATCATAAGCAGAGATCAAGACTATCTTGTTCTAGCTTAAGACAACTTGTGGGTGGTCTCATCTCCTTATGTCTAATGACGTCCCTCACCATTGGTGGAAATCACTTCGTGAGAGGAATACGCCAGTGAAGCATCCTTCTGGCCATACTGTAGCTTCTTGCAGCTTCCTCCACTATTGAACACTAACATAAACAGACCCAAACCCAACTTCATTTTTATGCAAGGGAGCTTTATGGCTTGTCCATATGGGCAGGTGAGAAAGAACCCCACCGTATACTGTACTATATCAGCTGTTCAACAACTGTTAATCCTAATTATCTCTTCTGAGTGACCAAGCAAAAAAATGTAAGTTTATAAAGAATATGCAGTATAAACCATGGTGATGTCCCACAATCAGGGTGTTCATTACCCCCTGTGATGCTGACTAAAGTCTTAACATTCAAGTGCACAGACAGCTGGCATCATCAATGATGAGGGTAAATTTACTGGATAGAATACTGGACACTGTGCAAAAAAACATATTAAAGTATAATATTGTACATGCTTGGTGACATGGTGGCTGAGTGGTTAGCATTGCTGCACAGGTTCAGTTCCCACCTCTGGGTCTGTGTTCATGGAGTTTGCATGTTCTCCCCGTTCTTGGTGGGTTTACTCTAGGTACTCAGGTTTCTCGCCACAGTCCGAAGACTGGATATGAATGTTGACCGGAGGTCTCACTACAGTAGTAAAATGGGAATAAATACAATTGTACTCATCATTGTCCTCCACAGTTCCTAGTTGGATTCCAGAGGTTCCTGGATGGATGGATGGATGGATGGATGAATGGAATGCACTGTAGACTTGATAAAGCTATGGTACAATTCATTGTATCTTCAGGGCATGAGAGCAACATGTTGAAAGTGTGAGCTACTGTATATCATTTGCTGATTTTCCTGTTCCGCTGTTCTGTTTGTTTGCTTCTCCACTTGAGATTTCAGATCTACTGTTTTTATAAACTTGAGGGATCACAAATGTAATGTGATTAGACATTCAGATGTTATGGGGCATGAATATCAGAATATTGTTTTGAGGTTGTGTTTGCAACTGGTGATTAGTAACTGCTGATGCTGACTGCTGAGTGGTTTGAACAGATGAGAGGGGAAATGAGGTCGCTGCTGAGGTTGTTACAGAAACAACCAGTTTTTAAATAGTACATTTGCTATTTCACTTAGGCCTGTCGCAGTAAAACATTTTTTTTCCGATTTCCTTCTGTTAATCTACATGATTTAATTACATTTAATATTTAGAAATGGGGGGGCGGGGGTACTTTTGCACAGTACTGTTCTGTATATGGGAGATTTTTAAAATTAAATGGGACATTAATGGAGGTGTTCAGATTTACAATAATCGTTCTCACTTACTCACTCACATAGACACATCATCATCATGTTTACTTAAAGAAAAAAAAATGTGTGGAGGGAATTGAGAGAGCACCTACAAAGGGGACAGGCCTCATATTGCAAAGTGTATGTGTGTGCATCCAGTGCAAGCGGGCCACACCTGAGCCCCTTCTGTGGGATAGAGAACAGCTAACATTTTTCATTAAAAAAAATAAATAAAAAAAAAACAGTCACTGGCCCAACAAGACAGGAATGTCTAATAAAGTGGCCATTAATATATTTTCTTTATAAATCTAGTGCACTATAATGCAGCTATTGTCACTGACATGCTTTATTTTTGCAGACAGTTTCTTAGTTCTTCACGTGAACCAAGTGTAGCCAGTCTGTTTAACAATAGCGACACACATTGTTAGTACATCTTCATGCATCCATCTTAAATAAAGACAGCTGCACACCATGTGCTCCCCTCTGTGAATCACGAACAAACTACTAAATGGCAGGGCAATGATAAAAGGGAAAGAAAATTATGCCTGTGATTCCTGCTCTTCTTCTGAAGTTCCTGGTTGCCCAAGAACATTGTTCAACTGCTTGTCATTTACTGTATATACTTGTTTCAAAAGTGGGGCATTGCTTGTTTTCAGCAGATTTATATATAAACCTATGCAAATGTTTTTTTTGTTTGTTTTTTTTTGTAGTGAGAGATGCAGGAAGCAGGTGAGGATAATGCAAAAAATTTTAAAAATAAAATAAAATAAATATATATATTTCACAAAATGAAAAATCAGCCTTGTTTTATTGGGGTGGGTGTCACCATCTGGTCAGGCAGTGCCAAAGTTAGTGTAGTCAGTGCAAGATAGAAAGAATAATAATAAAAAAAAAACAGCATGACATTAGTTAAATTATCTCCATAAAGCACAAACAATAAAAATCTCTTTTACCAGGGTAGGATGCCCTAATACAAGTGATACAAATCTGTACTCGTTTACACATTTTTATTCACTACTGCTCAATACTGCTTCTACAGGGTGGGCACCAGGGGTAGAAGGAAGTCTTCTAAAGGAAATCGTTTAGGATATTGCTGAAAACCTGCTGAATCCATGCCTCCGAGTCCTCCAGTGTGCAAGGCTTTGACCTGTACATCTCCTCCTTTGTGCAGCCCCACAGGAAAAAAAAAATCACATGGAGTGTAATCTGGACTTCTTGGAGGTCAATCATGAGGTCTGCATCATCCCAGTCAACATCATGGAAAATGCTGGTCTAATAATCTAATCCTATTTACTATTGTCTATTTAGAGACTGTTTTCATCATGACTCCAGCCATACTACAAGTTCTATAGCCATTAAATTAAATATTGCCTAGCTAATGTTTACCCACCCTGTATATTAATAATACACTTGTAAAGTATGTATAGTAAACATACTGTACGTTAAAGAAAAATGCAACCATGGGGGGGCCCAATCCAGTGTCTTCTTGTGCCAGTCCCAAGTCTGGATAAATGCAGAGGGTTGTGTCTGGAAGGGCATCCGACGTAAAAACATTTGCCAAATCAATGATGCGAATCACAAATACCATTTCCATACCGGATCGGTC
>JAOVVA010000002.1:4764033-4775099 GCA_028565275.1 Leiocassis micropogon | reverse complement strand
CCCATTGCATTATTTTTATGATTTTTCATTTTCATTCATTTATTTTTTACTCAGTAGCGAATATGATTTCAAATGTAATGAAGTACAATACTTTAAACAAAACATACTTAAGTAAAAGTAAAAAATTACAGATTTTAAAAACTTTTTTTAAATTTTAAAAAAACACACAAAAAAACTACTCAATTACAGTAACGCGAGTAAATGTAATTCATTACTTTCCACGTCTGGTGGTGGCTCTTGATGAACTGACTCCAGCCTCACTCCACTCATTGTCAAGCTCTCCCAAGGTCTTGAATCAGCAATGCTCGACAATTTTCTTAAGGCTGTGGTCATCCCTGTTGCTTGTGCATGTTTTTCTTACCATATGTTTCCTTTCCAGTTTCCTTTTCATGAATATGCTTCAATACCGCAGGTTCTGTGGCTTACTCTCGATTCAATGTTCACCATCTGGAAAACTATCAAGTCAGCAGTCTTCCTCATGCATGTACTGAACCAGACTGAGAGATAAATGGTATTTATACTGTATGAATAGTAATTTACAGGAACACCAATTGAAATATTACAATATTTTAAATACTCGATTTTCAGGAGCTGTACACTTCAAGTTTCAATCTCCAACGTTCCAAGGTTCACTCCGAGAAGCTTTTCTGCTCATTACAGTTTATAAGCATAGTTCCAGTATGTATTTTTTTTTTCTTTGGTTTGTTTGGTTGCCATAGCCTTCCTGTCAGCTCAAACAAGGATGTTTCTGTGTAAACTTCAGAGACAGTCATTTCTGAACATCCCAGGGGATCAACGTTTTTCTGAAATAGTCAAATGAGTCCGCCTGGCATCAACAGCCATGCCACAATCAAAGTCGGATCCAAGCAGGTGGAGCATAATCCACTAACTGCCCCCTTGGGGTAAGGCAGGGTTATGTCCAACACCCTATGTATCCGGGCACTGGCTGACTGCAGTGGAAATATGAGCAGATATATTCACCATGACAGCTTAAGCCTGTAACATCTAATGAGTCTGTTATTTCTTATTGTATTATGTACATTTTGAACATCATGTCCAGAATGAAGAAATGTTTAAAGTTGGTGAAATTATACATAATCTTCTTCTTCTTATTATTATTATTATTAATAATTATTATTATACTTTTTAACATTATTATACTACATGCAGGGTTTCAGACACATTTTGAAGATCTTTTTTTTTTTACTTTTTTGGGGGAAAAATATATAATTATTTTCATTATTCTGTCTTGCACATGATAACAGTTCACCATTTTCTTGTTTAATTTTTATGATCACAGTATGGACCCTGTCTGTGAATGAGCACTTCAATAGCTGGCAGATAATCAACACAAACCCACACAAACAAAAGGAGAGAACTGGAGAGGTTCTGGGTCTCTAACTAGTACATAAAGAGCATCCAGCACATGTCTCCCCCTGCTGGCAATCAGGAGTCATTGCAGTCAAAATTGAAAGAGTAAGGATGAATAATTAAGTGTGGTTCAGATACAGATACAGTCTGGTCTGGTCCTGAATATGGTTTTACAGACTCGAATCACCACTTAAACCCACCCCTTGCAGGTGACAGCATTTAAAAACCTCTCCACAATATTTTCATGGCTAACATTGTAGAAGGTGGAACATCAGGTATGGGAGCTGCGTCGTGGCTCCAGTGCTGTGGACTGTGATCCCGCCTTCAGGTTTCTGTCTCGGTGGAGTTGTTCAGGTTCTCCTCATGTTCACATAGGTTTACTCGGGTTACCTCCCAAAAACATGCCAGTAGGTGCAATGGCTAAGATTAATTGGCCCAGGTGGAAATGTGTGTGTATGTCCATGCCACGGTGTCGTATCCCATTCAGGGTGTGTTCCCCCAACACACACAGTGTTTCTTTGAACGAATCCGGATCAAACACAACTCACAAGATAAAACTGTTACTGAAAGTGAGCCAATGAGTAAAATCCAAAAGTCACATAAAATCTGGAATTTGTTCAAATTAGTGGTATGAAATGTCTTGTAAATGTTCTATATTATTATGTGATGAAAAGATTCGAAATAATGAATGCTC
Organism: Leiocassis micropogon; assembly: GCA_028565275.1. Taxonomy (NCBI): domain Eukaryota; kingdom Metazoa; phylum Chordata; class Actinopteri; order Siluriformes; family Bagridae; genus Leiocassis; species Leiocassis micropogon. The sequence continues at coordinate 4,773,034 of JAOVVA010000002.1, read as the reverse complement.
AGAGTGTGTTCACTAGGAGAGAAGAATATGAAGAAGGAGTTTCAGAATCGCCCCGGAAATGCCATCGTGGCAACAAAACGGCTAGACGAGCAGACGCTCAGATGATGTAAAGGAACAGACACCGGGCGGTGTGCTTCTAATGACAGAACAAAGGCGAGTGTGTAAGTTTGATGGTGTGAGTGAGAGAAAGAAGAAAGACAGTTCAGCTTGAGCTGATAGATGGAAATTGACTTGGCATAGAAACAGAGGGAAGCAGCAAAAAAAAAGACCTTTGTCTAGTTGCATTACAAATTCCTTCTTTTTCAAAGCTATAAGATGTTGAACATGCATATTCATATATTCATTTGCATGCAAACTTTTGGCTTCATCCAAAATTACAAGACATTTTCAAAAAGCTCTTTCATGTTGCCAGTGGTATCCTACCTGAGGCAAACCTAATCGCCGTTTCAATTAAACCTTCAAAAAGCTGTTTTGTTAAAATTTTCCTTTTGCTTAAGCGACATGTTACTGTAGTTTAGACACAATCAGGCGTAACTCGCTCACTCACACTCACTCTCACTCACTCAGTCATTCTCTATTGTGCTTATCCTGTATACAGGATATACAGGCGACGCTTGGAGTCTATTCCAGGGGACTCTGGGCACGAGGCGGGGTACACCCTGGACGGGGTGCCAGTCCATCTCAGGGCACACATACACACACACACTACGGGCAATTTGGAAATGCCAATTAGCAGCCTAATCTGCATGCCTTTGGACTGTGGGAGGAAACCCACCAAGCACAGGGAGAACATCTCCACACACACACAAACACGCACACATGCAGACTCGAGGCGGTAATCGAACCCTTAATCTTTCATATAGAATCTGAATAAGTTTATAAGCAGAATAAGAATGCTCCTTTACTATTAGATGCACAAAATCTAAACAAAATGGAGTTTGCACGTTCCCCTCGTGCTTGGTGGGTTTCCAAACTCTGGTTTCCTCCAACAGTCCAAAGACCTGCAGTTTAGGCTAATTGGTGTTTCCAAATCGCTTGTAGTGTGTGTGTGTGTGTGTGTGTGTGTGTGTGAGTGAGTGAGTCTTTGAATGTGTTTGTCTGTGTGTGTGTGTGTGTGTGTGTGCTTGCGTGCACTGCAGTGGTCTGTCACCCCTTTCAGACTGCCTTGTAACCCAAGTCTCCTGAGGCATCACAATGTTTTACGATGTAAAAGTTTGTTGTATGAAATAATAATAATAATAATAATAATAATAATAATAATAACAATAATAAAAAACATCATGCATATTGTCACACAATTATTTATCAATTATCAAGTGCACAGTGTCTTTAAAAGACACTGTTTAATTACATTTTATTATAGAGCAAGGGTATTGATGCCTTATACGGCACACACTGTTTCACTGTCACACATGCACTGGACATCATGTTGCGTACTGTAATTAAATCTGAAAGATTTATCAAAATATTATAATGTGCAACAAATTTTTGTGTGTGTGTGTGTGTGTGGGTTGGAGACATAAAAATATTGTTTAAATAAACCAAATTCACATTATTATTTTAAATATTTATAAATCTCTATTATCTAAGCATAATATTCATGCTAACGGTGTACAAAATAAGATGCGTCCACTTTAGACTACAGTATTTCACTCTCTGTGGGGTGGATAAACTTTTTCATAGACCAGCAGGCGAGTAAAATCTGCCGTAAGAAAGTGCTCAGTCTCTGGTTTTTGTTGCCTCGGTGTAACTAAATTAAAGTAGTTGAGAGAAATCAAGTGTAAAAAAAAAAAATAGTGCAAACGTGTCCCTAACCTGACCCGGTAGAAACGTTAATTAGATCCCATGAACCTCTATATACTTTTTTCCAGCTCTTTGTGTATCAAGACACATCATTGCTCATAAGTGTACCTTATAACAGCTCAGACAAAGTCAGTGATAGATTATATTTTATTATTGCATTTTTTCGAAGGACATACTGTATGATTCTTACAGTGATAAAGTGAGGATCACCAATTTATGATGATTTATATTTGTCATATACTACGTTCATGTCCTGATTCGTAAAGGAAAGATCACAAACCTCTGGATGCAAAATGATCTGTGGTATGTGTATTTCTTTTTGAGAGATTTTGGTCTGTGTGTGTGCCGAGTTTGCATGTTTTCCCCCGTGCTTGATGAGTTTCCTCTGGGTACTCCGGTTTCCTCCCACAGTCCAAAAACATGCAAAGTAGGCTAATTGGTGTTCCCAAGCTACCCGTAGTGTGTGAATGAGTTTGTGAGTGCGTGTCTGTGTGTGCGTGCCCTACTATGGTTTGGAATGAATGATATTTCTGCCTTGCCACGTTTTCTCAAGGTTCATTATGTTGTGCCTTCTGAGATGCTTTTCTGCTCACCACTGTTGTAAAAGGTGGATATTTGAACTACTGGACCCTCGTCTCTCTCAATAGTCTGGCCATTGTTCTTTGACCTCTATCATTAACTAGTGATTTCTACCCACAGAACTGCTGCTTACTGAATTGAATATTGTGGTGTTTGAAAATCCAAGGAGCTCAGCGGTTTATGAAATCCTTAAACCAGCCCGTCCTCACCTGGTACAAGAATGTGGTGGTGATGGTGGTGGTGGTGGAGCGTCTATGAGAGATGAGAACATCATATATCATTCATTCAACAAATATTTATCTTTATAAACTCTATATTATTAACAGAATTTTATTTAGAAAAATTAGTTTTATTATTACACATATTGGCCAAAATTGTGAGCTATAGCCCAAATACATACACACTGATCAGCTATAACATTAAAAGCATGTGAAGTGAATAACATTGATTTATATATATCATTTCTTACACAATTTTCGCTCTCCTGTTGAGAATAGGATCATACCCAGTGTTGTAGATTTGAATACACCAAGCTGACAGGACGAATCCAAACAGTTTGTCTCTGCATGCGGTTCCAGCAGAAGTGAACAATAATTATTCCTTTGTAGCTAAAAACAGTATCATTAAGAATAATGGCATCGTTAAGTACTAGAAGCTATTACTGCGGCCAAATTTGCTGCATTGATAATGAAGCTTCAGACAGGAAATGAAGATACTAATTATGGGCTAAAACGCCTACTCAGTTAATTGGAAGCAAAGAGCACAGTGAAAAGAAATGCATTTGCACAGGGGAAAAAAAAACACACAGACACACAGACACACACACACAGAACGTAAGTTCTCGACCTTTCCTAGGGAGAGTGATGGCACAATATAGATCACAATATATAATTCAGCTCTTGGCAGAGACATTAGAGAACAGGGACTTTCTGCTCCGCTTTTAGAACAACGCTAATCTCCAACTCCTCAGTCTGCATTATCTGGAGTTTGTGTTATACATAATCTAACATTTTATACTGTATATTCTTCCGTTTGCGAATTTAAAAAAGAATGTTTCAAATGTATTTGGAAAATATATTTTCATAAATATTTAAGATAATTACATTGCCAGGATTTGCAGTGTGAGCTGTCATGTAGTACCTGCTTCTCATGTTCTTTTAATAGGAGACTGTTTGGGGGACAAGATTTATGGTAAAGCTGTAACATACAGTAAGACAGACAAAACACAGTAAGAGAGAGAGAGAGAGAGAGAGAGAGAGACATACAAAAACACATAAGGAGAGATTCACAGTGGTTGAAATTAAAGATGCCTTTTACACCAGTTACGACTTTCACTGGCGCGAGTCTGTTATAAGCTCAGGACCGTCTTGGGTTTCTTTATGTAAAGTGCTGTGGGTCTGTGATTAGCTGCTACTGATTGTTTGTTTATAAAAAAAAAAAAGAGCTGTTTGTTTATGAAAAACTGAAAAATAAAAAAAAAATTCTTAAAAAAACGTGACTTTGATTTCAGCCGTTAACCTTGATCGTGGAGTGTGAACATGGGCGTCCTCATGCCCAATTTATTATTGAAACTTAACATGAAAGCAGACAGTTTAATGAAAGGAGATATACAAATGTGTTAAAGAGGTTTTAAAAAATAATTAATAGCAGAATAAATTCCACTAATTAATTTTATGCTTAAAGGTCATAAGATGGGGAACTACGTACAGTATATGTATACATGGCTGAAGTAGTACAGTATTTTATTTTTAACTAAATATATTTTGAATTATTCATTGATTATTCCTTAATTTAAAACAATTATTTGGTTCATTTGGGATTTTATTTATTTATTTATTTGTTTTTTTAATTTATTTATTTACTTACTTACTGACTATTTCTTCAATTATTCATCATTAAATTTGACCTTGACCTTCTTAAACGATCCTCCTGGAAAAGTTATGTCACGATATATTGATAACATGTTGCATAATAAAAAATAGAAAAAATAGTGTTAAATTGTTTGAATTGTACTAATATTGTAAAGAGTGTGTGGGATCATAAATGGAAATGGCATTCATGGTCTAATCAGTAAATTTAAGTATGAATGAGTCTAGAAAAGAAAATCTATTTGATTAATTAAAAAGGTTGTACAACTTGAAATCAAGCGGTTATTTAAGCACCAGTGATGAACCAGCTAGAGCTGCATTGATGCATTTTCCTGTGCAACAGTCCTTAATTAACACACTGCAGTTGACCATCATCTACACACAATGCACACAAAACTCACACACATTTCTGCAGATGTTCTAAACGTGAGCCATAAAAAGGTGAGTAAGCTGTCCAGTTCAGAGGAAGATTAGATATTAGAAAGAGTCAGCTGAAATTAAATTGGGGGAGGGGGGGGGGGCATTTTGGTAGAGCTGAAATTTTATTCACTTTTAGGAACTGATTAGTCCTGTTCAGGATGTGAAACCTGTCCCCCTGAAACACCGGAAACAAGGTGGGAATACACACACTACACACCATCAAACACTCACACTCCAAGAAATTGTTTTACATTGGTCTTTATTCATCTTAGAACTTGTATTCTGTACTGTGCAAAAGTCTGGAGCCTCTGATGGCTCCAGACTAAATTAATTAATTAAAATTAATTAAATAATGTAGTTGAAAAATCTAAATAAAAGAAAAATTTAACAAATGTTACAGCGGCTAAATATACAATTAAAAAAATGTCTGTTTCTGTAACAGCCTCAGCAGCAGCGACCTCATTTCCCCTCTCGTCTGTTCCAAACACTCAACATTCAGCATCATCAGTTACTAATCACCTCCTGATCATCTGTCATCATCTGCACCTGTTTCTCACTGGATCAGTATTAAAGTTAGATGATTTTTATGCTTGAATGATTCACAGGTCACTGTGTGGCTTAACAAACCAAAAACATTCTTGTGAATCTGCTCAGGTACGGGCACTGGAGTGGTGAAGAGAGAGATAAAAAGTCCTTCAGTTGGAGAACTTATTCCTCAGGACTACATTAAACATACGAGAAAATCTGGAGCTTTCGAAGTGACATATGAAGAAATGAGGGGGGTCAAGACTTTTGCACAGTACTTTAGGTCAGATTATGGTTGAGGTTGGATTTAGATAAAAGTCCACATCCATTTAAACGAAGAATTAATAAGCTGAGAAAGATCTATGCTGGTGCTTTCTAATTTACATGTTGACAATTTCTTTCTTCCTTTATTAATTTTTTTTTTTGCTCTTACTGAATACTACTCTACTTACTATAAAAAACATACTATACTTATTATTTCTTATATACAGTATATATATATATATATTTTTTTTTTTTTTTTTTTAATTTATTTTTAAATATATATTTTTCAGGTTGTTTAAATACAGTTTAGTGTAAGGTTTCTTACACACTCGCTGACATGAAAACTGTCGATCTGCTGGTGCTGTACAGACACTTGGCTTCACTGGAACAGATTAATAAGGGCATCATGTGTGCTTTCTTTAATGAGAATTTTTTTTTTTTTAATATGTTAAAAAGTTACTTTCACGTGATTAAACTGCTTGGGTTCTTACTCAGAAAAAAATGTTACCAGCCCAATTTTTTTTAGTTGCATCACTTATGGGGTTTCCATGTGACGACGGCATTAACCCTGGACTGTGGACCACACGGACCCAGATTTGACTTAGTGGTTCCACTGTATACTGTATATACATTCGTACATTTGCTACAACCAACATTCTGTTAAAAAGCACCAGCCACCACTGGTGTTCCACCTGTTAAGACTTTCAATGTCGTTCCTGGCATTTCATTAACATCTTCATACTGTATAAAACTTAATACTAGGAATTTACATGCATACTGCAAATACTGTGATTTGCAGTATGCATGAATTTCTGGTAAATAAATATGCATCTGAACACCTGACTCTATAAGCAAAATCTTATGTATATAAAATGTACTGTATGTTCATTTTACTGGTTTACTGGAATTATAGACAAATAACATGGATTTGAACATCTCACACTACCGTTTTTTTTTTTTTTTTACAAAGAGATTTTACATTTTAATTCCAAGAGCGAGCGTTATGAAATGCCTGCACGTTGTTTATGTGCCAACTTCGCCCCGAACAGTTGCAAAGCATCGCATGTGAAATGGAATGTAAAAGCAAAACGAGATAAGGTCAGCCAGGAATTCAAATGGAAGACATTTGCAGTTCCAACAAGACTGGGGAGTGTGAGTGCACTTCTGAACCTGAGTTCTTGCTGGAATAATTGTGGAAGCACATCTGGTGCACTTTGAAAATGAATTGGCCCGGCACTGCTATGATAATGACGGCACAGTAGTTTAATAATTTAGGGAATATTGCATTCCAAATGTCAGCTTGGGCTGGTCCAACACTTAGTTCGTTTATTGCAGGAAGTTTCGGTCCAGTTTTATCCCCTTATGGCAGCGGTTTCGTTCCAGATTTTGGAAACGGTCTTATTATGACACACAGGTGACAATGCGCTAGCATTTATAAATCCATGAAAACTAGATGCAGCTTCATCTTAGGCCAGTGATTATATGAAATGTATGTTTATCTGTTTGTTCATTTATCACTGTCAGTAAGTGGAACGTTTAATGACAAGAAGGTGCTGAGAAGCCCTGAGGAACTCCTCGTGAGTCCGTGTGTAAGTGTAATACATATAAAAAGGCTCTGCGCTGTCTTAACATTCAAAAAGACGCCTCGGTGCCTTGTACTCCGATTTTCCAGCCTCACGGGCATCCTCGGGTTCAGTCATTAGTCTGACTAGTGCTGCAAGTAATCTTGCAAGAATACCTGCCACCGAGTTACACAGCTGACCTGCACCGAGTCTCTGTAATCAAGCAAAAAAAACCTCAGGCAGGTCTGAGCAACAAAAGTGTGTGTGCATGGGTGTGTGTGTGTGTGTGTGTGTGTGTGTGTACTGATCACAACCTGTGGTGCCACCTGCTGTAGGGGACTGAAGCCCTGTGTCTCGATGCCCTCTCAGTAAAACATCTGTTCAATCCTAAGGCAAAGTGAGAGGAGTAACAGAGCAGAATAAGGAGAGAGAGGGAGAGAGAGAGAGAGAGAGAGAGAGAGAGACGAAGGCCCCTCGCAGCAGTGCCCCTTCTGTCAGACTGCGCTGACTTTGATGTGCCATTCCCCTGATGCCTTCTCGCTAGTCCATGCAGTAAATTAATATAATTAAGCACAGTTTTCATCTGGGTCCATGTGGGTATTGTTCTGAATACGTGTTCACTGAAACCTTAATTCACAAAGCTTGATGTTTTTCAAGGAGACAGGAAGGGAGGGACAGAGAAAGACAGAGAGAGACAGAGAGAGAGAGGTTATGTGAGGTGGCCAGCCTTTTGTTTTAAATGTGACACAGATGTGTTCATTTGCAAGATGAGCATTAAAGGCTGGCTAATCTATTTGTGTTCATGTACATCTGGCAGACATCAAGCAAGGTAAATTAAACACTAAAGTTGCGCGGCCAGACTTAGCAAAACCCTCACGCTTCATGTCATACAGAATCATCCACTGGTGAGCAAAACGAGCTGTTAATTATGGGGGAATTGTCACTATGACCTTCTCATGCTACCTTTGGAATCATTTATATGGCATTCTTCCCAAAGTGTGGGCAAAACCAGGTGCCAGTGGGAGGTCATTAGAAGCTGTTGTTCTATCAGCATGTAAAATTGACTACTGGAAATGTTTGTTCCACCTTTGCCGCTTGACATGAGAACCAATCAATGAGGAATAATAGAATCTAACCTTTTTTTTTTTTTTTTTTTTTTTGCCTCCGAGTCAATATTACTGGCCGCCACTCCCTGGGTACTTAGCAGATGTAAACTATCCCACAGTCAAGCTCGCACTAGCCTTAACCTTCATTTGCTCAGTGTGCGTTTAAGTGTGTCTTTTTCCACCCCGCCAGGAGCTATAAAAAAAGCAGTGGCAGTCGACAAGACACAAACAGTGTGAAGCACTTAAAACAAGCTCTCCTTTCCAGACGGGTGCCACTTCCACTTTAGTTAAAAGCTGCCAAGACCGTGAAATCGAGGGAGTTTGACATACACCCTATCCAAGATGCCACCACGCTCACACCACGCGGCTTCTTTAAGACTACAATAGAGGTATAATATCAACATCCCGGTCACCATGGGGTCATGAAAAGGTCTGACGATCCTTTCCATACCGGGAACGAGAATGAAAAGGGTTGAAACAAAAGCAGCAGCGACTAATTTAGCGGCGCTGCTGACCCGAGCATAGCGCTGAGTCTTTGCGGAGTGAGACAATGTGGTCCTGCGGAGGGGAACTGTTTTCCGGGGCTCACCATTCTTCAGAATGATGGTCATTTTTGTACTTGCCGCCCCCTCTCCGCAGCATCCCCCTCTGCCCCTGACAGTGAACAAAAAGGTCAGTTGTACCCTTGGCTGCCTTTGGAGCCCACTGTGCACCATGTTTATCAAGCGCGCTAATCTATTCTTGTTACTTTCCACTTCAGAGGCAGGCGCTCATCTGTGCCCCCCATCATCCCCACGATCGTCTCCCTCCTCCCCTATCCCTCAGGGGTGGGGGGATGTGGGGGGGGGGGGGGGTGCTGATGGCATCTGGCTGG
>JAOVVA010000002.1:4718242-4731317 GCA_028565275.1 Leiocassis micropogon | reverse complement strand
ATAGGAAGAAATGATAGTGGAGGGTTCAAGAACCTTAGCACAGTACTGCATGTAAGAAGAAGAAATAACACCCTGATGAAAGAAATGAATTCAACAGCTGTGAATTCTTGGGGTTCAGCTGTAAGTGTGCAGTGTGTGAAGTTTATTTGACGTTCCAGTAGGGGGCAGTGCTGCTCTCTGCTCTGGACTGATTACCAGGACAACGAAGAAGGAGTGTTTATACCAACTGAGCCGAGCCTCCAGCAGCACAGAGGAGAGAAAGATCCAGAAATTTCTCAAATTGTTTCGAATTTACAGAGAATAAATGATTAAATGAATGAATGAATGTGTTTAGTCAGGAGGCTCGCGCTGCCATGTGTGTGTGTTAGAGCCTGGATGCTAACTTTACTGGCAGTAAACAGGAGAGAGAGAGAGAGAAAACACTACTGAGAGATTTTATTTATTATCCATTAAAGATCATCTGAGGGAAAATGGACACGAATGTACAGAAAAGGAGAGAGAATAAGAAATCTCTGCGGATCAAGGTTATCAGCCTGGGGAATGCAGAGGTTGGTAAGGTGGGTATAAACCCCTGAACAGAGACAATAAACCTGTAAATATCTCAGAATAAATCCACAGAGTCAGCTTGGTGCTGCAGTTACAGTCTGATTAGTGGACTTTCTGTGGATGTGTGGTGCTGTAGAGGTGAATACGTGTGTACAGGGTCACTAATGAGTGTTTACTCACATTGTGTTAGATATAACACTCTTAAGGGCATGCTGACACAGGAAAATAATCAGTGACCGGATGATCTGACTGTGTGCCAGAGATGATCATTTTAATGTAACAGAAAATCCTGGAATTCTACAGGCAGCAAATCGAGTCATAAAGAACAAGGGACAAGTCTCGATACGATATAATCATGATACTTCTGTGCTGATTCGATTAATATTGCGATTCTACAGTATAAATATCAGGATTCGATATTACATATTACCCAGGTTTTGTTACACTTTTAAACCTTAAAAAAAAACGCTTAATGGTTAATTAAACATCGCCCGTTCCTTACAACATTAGTGTTTTCACTTTTAAACACTACAAACTAACTTCTAACTTCAAACTAACTTCTAACACAAGAGTGTAACTCTTAAAACAGAAGGAAGGCTACTCTGTCAAGCCTCTGTTAACATGTCTAGATGACATAAAGACATGGTTAGCCCAAAATATTTGACATTTTTAATGACAAAAAGACGGAGGTTTTGGTATTTGGTCCTGGTGCCAGGGGTAGAGTTCCACCTCTGGATTTAGGAGCCTTGGAGCAGTATGTTAAACCCACAGCGTCAAATTTGGGTGTTATTTTTGACCATGGCCTTAAATTTGATAAACAGGTCAAGTGGTGTGGTTCGGTCCAGTTTCTTTCGGTTAAGGCAATTGGCAAAACTTAAGCCTGTTTTGTCCTTTAAGCATTTTGAAATAGCCATCCATGCCTTTATCACCACTCGTATCGATTACTGTAATGCTCTGTATTTCGGGGTTTCCCAGGCAGCATTACATCGACTACAGCTGATCCAAAATTCTGCTGCTCGACTCTTAACGTCTACCCATAAAAGAGAACATATAGCTCCAGTTCTGGCTTCCCTTCATTGGCTCCCGGTACAGTACGGATTTTAATTTTACAATTCTTTTGGTCACATTTAAATGTTTACATGGCCTTGCCCCGCCCCACCTCTCGGATCTGCTTCAGCCCTATGCCCCACCCCGGTCTCTCAAATTATCAGATAAACTTTTGCTGACTGTTCCTAAAACCAAATGCAAGCTCAGGGGTGATCGGGCGTTCTCTGTAGCGGCACCCAAATTGTGGAATGACCTACCCTCGACTATTCGTGAGGCCACATCACTGAGGGTGTTTAAGTCCCATCTTAAAACTCTCATGTTTTCTCTGGCGTTTAAACCAACATGACATGTTAATTTTATATATTCTGTTTGATTAGATATGTGTGTGATGTTATTTTAATTATGTATTTTATATTATTTCATTATTTATGTGAAGCACTTTGGGGCGTTCCTGTTGTTGAAGTGCTATACAAATAAAGTTGAGTTAAGTATGAATTTTTTTTTCCGGGGTCAGTGTGTTGCAATACATGAATTACCACAAGAAAAAAAATCCTCTTGCCTCCTGCCTCTTCTTTATCTTTCTTTTAATTTGTTAAAGCGCACAGTGTCGCATTACTGAGAAACCTGGAAAGCTGTCCTGTGGCAGAAAGTGTCCCATCTGTTAGAAAGACCTGACACTGCAGACTCCTTCCATGAAAGTCATAAAAGTATAAAAAAATAATCCTAGTTTTAGATTACGCCTCTGTGATGAGCTCTTACTATAGGAATGGTAGTGCGTTAAAATAAGCACAGTACTGTAAAGCCGTAATATGAGTTACAGCTGGAACACACACACACTATTAGAGCCGTACTTTTATAGAAAATAAGTCATGTAATTCATACCCAGTTAATCTGTCTACATGATTCAGTTGATTCAGCTCCTCGTCTGGATGTCGTGTGTGATTCTGTACGCCAGAGAGTAAGCACTGACCCTGTCTAGTCGAGTAGGTACACCAAAAAAAAATTTTTTTTTTTTTAGACCTTATGATCAGATCTTGATCAGTTGATAAGGATGTTGTCCTGTTTACACTTGTTGATGTTTTGATCTTTTTGTACCTTTTTGTCTTTCAGAGTTGCATCATTAAGCGATACTGTGAGAAACGATTTGTACCCAAATATCTGGCCACGATTGGGATCGATTACGGTGTGACCAAGTGAGTGAAGTGAAGAGATTAAGGACAAGTCGTTATTTGTTATTCCGTTTTATGTTGCTGATTATCTACTGTATATTTTTTAATGAATTATTGAGCATGTTGTATAAATATTAAGGCACAGGAATCACCGGGGAACAGACGATACGATATTATCACGATATCCGGGTGTCGATTTTGTATCGTGATATTGTTATTTCTTCAGATTTTGTTACAATTCTACACAAATATAGCAAATAATTCTCTCTTACCTGCCTGCTAATGTGGGAATAGTCTGGAGCGCACCACCTGCAGGATGATGGAGGAACTGCAACATTTTACCACCTCTAACGCAAACAAATATAAATGTAAAAAATATATATTTTTTTTAAATAAAAGAAATCGATTTTGGAGTCAGTGTGGTGATAGATGAATCGCCACACAAAAGAGTCATGATTTGTGAACAAATCTATTTCTTTCCTCTAATAAATATATTTAGTATTTAAATGAGAGAAAAAAAATGGCACTAAATGTTGTAATGGTGAATTTATCTACCAGCAACTCAACGTAAATATTACACGAATACTGTAGATTTACATCTTCTGATATTACATATAATGCTTCTTTCTCTCTTTACTTGTCTCTCCTTCAAGGGTTCAGGTACGGGACAGGGAAATAAAAGTCAACATTTTCGACATGGCCGGACATCCTTTCTTTTATGAGGTAATGTAGTAACAATTCTAGTTTCCACCTTATTTGTCTTGATGGAAATCTAATCACGATCATGTTAGCATTAGACTGTTTCAGCAGGAGGTACAATATAATAGGTACAGTATAATTCCACAGAATCTGAAGGCTGAGCTGCGTTCCGATCGCTCAGTAGTGATTTCCCGAGACGTGGACAGTGTGAGACATTCAGCCATGTTGAGTATGATGACAAACTATGGTCCTTCTCCCTGTCAGACAGGCGTGAAACACCTTCCTAGGCGTCCTTATCAGATGGCAGAACCAACTCAACTCGCCCCTTTCGATTGTAAAAAGAGCAGCAGCTCCGCCCTGAGCTCCGCCCGGGTGTCTGAGCTCCTTACCGTGTCTCTCAGGATAAGAAAATCCTGAAAGAGCTACCAGGGATGATCTTCCTGTTGGGTCACCACCTGAAGGAGGAGTAGTGAGGGTCCAATGCATTATGGCAGGCGGAGCCGGAGGAGGAGGCGGACCAATCCTCAGCTAAGCAGCAGCGATGAGATTACATAATAATATTATACCTAATGTGTATTAACCTGAGGTGTAATTAATCAGTTAATTTTTTAATATTACATAAACTGGTCATCTTTACAGTACAGTAAACTGCATCATATAAATCTTTTTAGAAATTACATCATACAACTTGGAAAATGAATCAAATCACATCTATTCACAAGTTTCATACTTTTAAACAGTATAAGTTTTGTAATAGTCACAGTATTTGCCGCAGTAGCCGGTTTCAGAGGTGTTTACATTACCAGGGTCACGCAGTGATGGAGTGATGTCTGCGTCGGTGACGTTGTATTGTATTTAGAGTGAAGACATTTTGTTGAGAGAAGTTCCCTTATGTGACATCCCCTAAACTGGGAGTAGAAATCAGTGTTTCTGTTCCCTGTGGAATGGAACGCAGCCCTAGCCTCAGTGTAGACCTGTACATGAATTTGAAGTCAGTTTAAACTGAAATGCCTTGATGTAAACGCGCTATGACTCAGGTTATCAACAGTGAATTAATCCCGGTTCTCCAGGTGCGCAATGAGTTCTATAAGGACTCTCAGGGGGTGATCCTGGTGTACGACGTCGGACTGAGGGAGAGCTTTGATGCCCTAGACAGCTGGCTCACAGAGATGAAGCAGGAGATGGGCTCTCAAGCCAATATGGAGAGCATTATTTTTGTCGTTTGTGCCAACAAGGTCCGGTTTACCCTCTTACCTCTTTATCGAATGTGTTCTCTTCATTAAAAATAAATAGAGTAGTGACCTGTTTATTCCGAGTTGTGTGTGTGTAGATGAAGCTGTGACTCTTTCTTGCAGGTCGACTTGACTAAAAGGCGAGTGGTAGACGAGAGTGAAGGCAGGTTGTGGGCGGAGAGCCGGGGTTTTCAGTATTTTGAGACGTCCGCTCAGAGTGGAGAAGGCATCAGTGAAATGTTTCAGGTTTGTATTCTGCTTCAGCTCAAGTAAAGGCTGATACAGGCACCAGTTGCTATCAGTAGTCTTAGTGGTACAAGTAATACCAGTTCCAGTCTGGTTCCTTGATGTTATCTCATGGTTTAAGTCGCTTATTATTGTCCTGCTTGTGTGTAGATACACTACATGGCCAAAGGTTTGTGGACACCTGACCACCACACCAATATGTGGAACCCCTGGTTGGGGGCACGGGTAGCTCCGGGCATTAAGGTTCTGGGTTCCTGATCAGATGGTCATTGGTTCAAGCCCCAGCTCCACCTCCAAGCTGCTGCTGTTGGGCGCGTAAGCAAAGCCCTTAACCCTGACTGACCAGAGAAATTTACGGTTTATGTGACAAAGTGCTCAAATAATTTCTTCCTCACAAAGTGCACAAAACGAGCTCCATTAAGTTTTGAAAGAGTCCTGAGCTGAAATCCCACTGAACATTTTCGGGATGAACTGGAATACTGGAATACTGACTGCACCCCCGGCCTCTCCTGATCTCAATAAGTGAACACAAATCCCTACGGACGCAAGTAGGGGCAGCGGTTAAGGCTCTGGGTTACAGATCTGAAGGTCGGGGGTTCAAGCCCCAGTACCTCTAAGTTGCCTAGCCCTTAAGCAAGGCCTTTAACCCTATCTACTCCAGGTGGCGCTGTATCCTGGCTGACCCTGCCCTCTGACTCCAGCTTCGTAACTGGGATATGCGTGAAAAATAATTTCACTGTGCTGTAATGTACATGTGACAAATAAATGAATAAGACGTAATCTTAGTATTAACTGTAACAGCAGAGGTGTCCACATATTTCTGGCCATAGAGGGTGTTTGAGGAGTACGAGAATTAAGTAAAGCATAATGCATTTCTTTATACTTGTGTGATTGGAGTTTGTATTTAAAGAATGGACAGGAGAGTTAAAAAAAAGAATTGGTATTAGGTTTAATGGTTGACCGTGTGTCTAAAAGTCTGTGGCTTGTTGTACTCAATCAGGCCTTTTTTTCCTCGATTACTGATATGTGTGAGAATGGAGGGAAGAGACCAAACCCAGAGGTCAGTATCGGCTTCACCAAGGAACAAGCTGACACAATCCGGCGTATCCGCAACAGTAAAGACAGTTGGGACATGCTGGGGGTAAAACCCGGGGCAACAAGGTAAGGGACAGGATTAAATTGTTGTTGTTTTTTTTTCGTGAGAACTACTATTAGCAAAGTTCCTTCAAAAGTGAGAGCAAAATGTGTTTTAGAGATTTATATATTACTTGTGCGGTTCTACCATTTTAAAACTCTGCTGTGAACTTTTAGACTTTGTCCACGAGGTGAACAATTATTTTCATTATCAGGACTTTGATTGTTTTCTGAGTAAATGCACTGCACGCTGTGTGCTGTTACGCAATACTAAGGCCATGTTCGAATATTTTTTTACCTTACAGTGCACTAATAGAAAGATAAAGGAGAACAGTGATGTCACTAATTAGTTCGAGTCTATCTGGATGAAGAGTTGTGCTAATTAGAATCGAGGGTGTCCACGTCTGCACAAAAATTTATAAAACGGGCATGGATTAATCGGGCGAGCGACACCGGAGTCCCGCAGACGTCTTTTTAACTCTATGCCCAGCCAGATCCAAATTAAAATAAAAATTCTAATATATTTGTCACATACAGACCATGATGTGCAGTGAAATGCTTATACGATCACCCGTGACCTAAAATTAAAAAAAGGAAAGTAGAGTAATCAAATAAAGAAATAAAATATGAAATAAGAGAAAATTATATAAATATAGAAAAGTTGAAAAATTAACAATATTTACAAGGTTGCTAATAAAATAGATTAGAAATAGAAGTGTATGAGGTGTTAAATGTGCGAGTTATCCAGGACACATTACAGCTGAGTGCAGTTAGTCCTCATTTGTGTGAAAATGACCAATGTCCAAAGCAGAGCCGAGATCCAGAGCAGAGCCAGGATCCAGAAGGTTTTGAGGACTTCATACTAAATACTGATTGTTGTAGAGCAATTTCATGGCATAAAATTATACTATAATAATGGTTTTTTTTTTATTATAATGATTTCCATAATTGAAAAAAAATTGAGAACGTCATTAAAACATTAAATTTCACTTTTGTCACCACTGTAAGACGAGGTGAGGACACAGCTGTAGGACTGAAGGAGCGCCAACATAAAAACAGACATTAAATAATATAAAGAGATTATTAATCCTTGTTCTTGGTCCTGGAGTATCGCCTCACGCACATTTTGGACTTTTATCACCTTATTACCAACTCATTTTAATATTCTTCAGGCTTGTTAATTGGGTTTTGGTTTAATTAAGATGAATAAATAATTTAGATCAATGAAACCATAACTGGTGATCCATACAGATCCGTCCCGACGGTTTGGCATGCATGTGTGAACTCCAGATTTAAAAGTTTAGAATTTACTGCAGCTGTATGGTGTTATATTTGGGCAGATTCCTAAGCAAAAAAAAAAAACGTATTATTTAGGCCCTCATGTCATATTTTTCCCTTTTATGCATTTATTTTGTACAAAAAATAAATAAATAAAAAAGCTGAATAATTGCATCTTGAGCTGCGACTACAGTCATCATGGCTTAATCTGTAATATGGGAAAAGATTTAAAAGCTGGTCCTGGTACTAACTTTATTACCTTTGGTTACAGAGAGGAAGTCAACAAGGCATACAGGAAGCTCGCGGTTCTTCTGCACCCGGACAAGTGTGTGGCCCCGGGCAGCGAGGACGCCTTCAAGGCCGTGGTCAACGCACGAACGTCCCTGCTGAAAAATATCAAGTAGTCCACATATAAACACGAACATACCGGTGTGAAGAAAGAAGGGCATGACATTAACGGTGTGAACGAATGTCATCCAGCTCTGTTTTCATCCGTGTGCCGCGCTAACTGTGTTTAGTGAAGTGTTTGATTTAGGGTTTGTTTTTAGTTAAGTCTTTTGCGTGTGACAATTATAAAACATAAGCTATATTTCAAAGTTTTTTTTATGAGAAATTTAGGTATATATATATGATATGATATACGGTATATGAAAAAGGTACATTCATGCTTATAATTAATAACCCCATCTGGTTTATGTAGCTCGGATCATTATATAATTTATTTATTTAACATTTAACCTTTGAATGTGTCGGGTAGCTCCTTAAACAGGAAAGTTTAAGATACCATGGTTTACATGTCTCATTTTTCCATCTGATTATAGATTAATATACAGTATATTCTGTAGTAAAACTACTGGATCAGCTTTATGGTGCTGCTATTTCTTTTTAACTAGCCTCCTCGCCTGCGTCCATAGCGCTATTTGTGTGTACGGGGCAGGAAGTAAATTTTAGCGAGTTTAACCTAAAGCCAGTCTACAGTTGCCATCTCTGGATTTCAAACCCGTAATCTCAATTTCAAGACAAGATTGTGTCTCCATCTTATATAATTTATTCTCAAAAGGAAGCAGTGATGCTATTATTGCTCTGCTATACACCAATTAGCCAAAACATTATTATTAATATTGACCCCTGAACACCGGGAACTTCCCATAAGAGCTTTTTTTTTTTTTTTTTGACTTCAGGGACATAATGTTCACTCGCTGTATAATAGTGTATCGCATCCACATCCAAGTGCCGTTGTAACGAGATATTCAATGTTATTCACGTTACCTGTCAGTGACCATAATGTGATGGCTGATCGGTGCGCATTTGTGCAGATTTAAATTACTTCTCTATAAAAACAATAAAACACTCTCTCAGACAAACTTGTCACAATGGAATTTCAGTTGATAAAAAAAAATATATCTGTGGTTTTTCCTTGTAGGAAAACCACAGGGAATTTTAAATTACTGTAAAATTTATTCCCCAAAAATATATACATACATATATTTTTAATGAGTTGTTGCGACAATGCAATTGACAATGAGTTGCGTTCGCTTTTAAACGTTCTCTTGTGCTCCGTTTTTTGCTCGTGCCAAGAATGATTTACTGTTTTTGATCTAATGTTTTTGATCTTTGAGTACAAACTGTGGAGTTTAATCTGAAAGGGAAAAAAATTATTAGGAAATCTAATTGGTAAGAGCACATGACTTTAGGTTTTCATACATTTTACCTCACTGTTCCACTGATGGAACTGATTTTCATCTCCGTTCTTGTTTGGTAAGAATAGTTTTTTTGTTTTTTTTTTATTGTTGTTTTTTTAACTAATAAGTTCAGTAAGTTTGGACATCATTAGTTTCTTTAACACTAAGAATGTGCATGGTGTACGATTACAAAGCCATGATTAGAAAAGCGAATTGTTCTAATGTGACCTCGTGGTGAACTCGATTTCTTTGAGTAGGACATGTTCATGAAATATTTCTTTTAATAAACCCATTAGTCCCCAGTGCATGCTTCCTCCACTTCCACTGTTGAGTAGAAATGATTTCTAATATGCAACAGCCCTGGGTGATTTAAATTTTAGTTTATTTTTTAAAGTTGTGTAAAAGTTTTATAAATCACATTGTAATGATAACAGACAATAAAAAAATGTTAAAAGGAAAACAAAGGTCCTCAATAACGTGTTCTACTTGAAGTTGGCGTGTTCGTCATGTGGATACTGTACGTTTGAATAGTTGTAAAATGTTCGTGTAGGTCGTCACTGTAAAGCAAGCGTGTAATGTATGTTGCATGAAACTTCAGAGCCTGTACTGGTTATAAATTTGTGTATAAAAAGTGTAAGTTTAAGGAATGTACTGTCCTGCTTTGTTTGTGTAATATTGATTATTTTATTTATTATGTATGTTCATATAAAATATTTATTCTGGCTGCAAATGTCTTATTAGATTAATTAGTGTGTGGTTTATTATCTGTATTTGAGCATCCTTTTTCGAGTCTTTACAAAAATGGGCTTTGATGCAGCAAGATTCAGTTTGGGGGGTCGAATCTCACCTCTGGTCTGTGTTCGTAGAGTCTACATGCTTTCCCTGTGAATGCTGGGTTTCCTCCCACAGTCCTCAGACATGCACTGATGGCGTTCCAAACGATTGTATTTGTAGGATTTGGCCAGGATTACAGTACCTGAACACTCCACTGCAACGTGCCTTAATGACTATCACTCAGTAGTGCTCACCCCCATCATCACCAAGTGCTTTGAGGGGCTGATCCTGGAACACCTCAAAACCTGTCTTCCTGCCACCCTGGACACTCACCAATTTGTGTACTGCCATAACAGGAGCACAGAGGACGCAGTTTCCACCACGCTGCACTCAGTCCTCTCTCATGTGGACAATAAAGAAACCTTTGCCAGAATGCTTTTCCTCGATTTTAGTTAACACTGTCATTCCCTCCAAGTTAGTCACCAAACTTTTAGCGCATCACTATGCAACTGGCTTCTGGCTGCTCTATCTTCGCCCATGCCTATCTACATGGTTCTAATCTAATTATCAAGTTTGCAGATGACACCACTGTGATTAGACTCATCACAGACAACGATGAGTCAGCCTATAGCGGGGAGGTGGCCTGTCTAGCTGAGTGGTGCGCTGGCAACAACCTGCTGCTCAACACCAAGAAGACCAAGGAGCTCATAGTGAGAAAGGTGACACACACACACACACACACACCCATTCACATCAATGGAGAGGTGATGGACCGTGTCATAAGCTTCAAATTCCTGGACATCCATATCTCTGAGGATCTCTCCTGGACCACCAACAGCTCTAGTCTGGTCAAGAAGCCTCACCAGCGCTTCTTCTTCCTGAGGGCTCTGAAGAAGAACTATCGCTCTTCAGACATCCCAGTGAACTTCTATCGTTGCACCATCGAAAGCATCCTGACCAGCTGTATCACAGTCTGGTATGGGAACTGCACTGTGTCAGACTGGAAATCGCTGCATAAGGTGGTGAAGTTCACCAGGATGTCTGAAGAGAGAGAGTTTTTCTTCAGAGCCATCAGGAAGGAAAGAGGTGCTGGTGAGCCTTCTTGACCAGACTAGACAGACCAGACTGTTAATGGTCCTATATAACATTCTCTACTGCAGCATCATAATCATGGTATACAATATGTTTCTTCATCTGTAACCATTGCACTCATTGTACATAACCCTTCTCTGTGTAAATGTTTATATGCCTATAATTTTATCATGCCACAACTTTCTTCATTGCACTCAATGTATGCAACCCCTTCTGTATATAACCCTTTCTGTGTACAGTAACATATGCATTTACTATTTATTATAGTATACAATATCTTCTCAGTGCATACATCAAAATCATTGCACTTTGTACATAACTCTTCCTCTGTATACTGTTTACATGCAAATTCTTATCATAGTATGCAATTACCTCCCTATTGCATCCACTTATTATTCCTTTGCTCATTTGCACTCATAATATTACCTCCCTCACTGTATAATGTTTACATGGGCAAATTCTTTGTCATGGTATACAATACCTTCCTTACTGCACCACCTACTGTATAATCGTTCGTCATTTGCACCCATTGTAATTTCTCCACCTCTATATATACTGTTTATATATGCAAATTAGTCTGCACTGTGAAATGGCACTTCCGGTTAGATGCTAACTGTATTTCGTTGCCTTGTACCTACATGTGCAACGACAATAAAGTTTTATCTTATTTATTCTAATCTAATCTAATCTGAGGGATTTTTTATTGCAGTAATAAATAAGGTGGGAACTGGACGGTGTTAGTGTTTCCCATCTGATGCAGGAGGTTAAAGAAAGCTGGATGAGAGCATAGTAATGAGGTTGTGTGAAACAAGTGGTGCAGCTGCATTCTGCATCAATTTTAGGGGTCAAACAGAGGACAGATGCAGACCGGCCAGGGGCCAGTTGCTGCAGTAACCCAGTGGGGAGCACCTGAGCGCCCTCTGTGGACAGAAATGGACGAATAATCCAGATGTTGTAAATAAGAAACCTGCCTTCCAGAGTCACTTTTTTGCTGAACAATAAAAAAAAATCATTGCCATTATTTTTTACACATTGCGATTGCAATTTGAACTAAAAAAAAAGTCAGAATAAAGAATAAGTAAAATTTTTTATTTAAATTTTTATTTTTATTTCACTCTTACATTCAAATTTTATTTGTCACATACATGACCATACTCAGTACGATGTGCGGTTAAATGCATATATATGACTGTACGTGACCTTAAAAGAAAGATAGGATAGAATAGAAAGATACTGTAATTAGGAAAAACTGCATTAAGAGAAATGTAAAATTTCACTTTCTCACTCATCGTCTCTACTGCTTTATCCTGTATATGGTCGCAGGTGGCCTGGAGCCTATTCCAGGAGACTTAGGGCATGAGGCGGGTGGGGTATTGAATCGCAGTCCATCACAGGGCACACACACACACACACACATGCTCATTCACACCCTACAGGTAATTTGGGAACACCGGTTAGCCTAATCTGCATGGACTGTGTGGGAAAACCGAAGAACCCGGAGGAAACCCACCAAGCACGGGGAGAACATGCAAACACCACGCACACAGACCCCGAGGCGGGAATTGAACAAAGACTATAAAGGTGCACAGCAACAGGGCAAACCACTACGTCACCGTGCCTAAATGTCAAAGTTAAAAATTTGGAATGAATGTCCCTCTCTTTCTTTTTCTCTTTTTCTCCGTCTTTCTTCCTCTCCCACATTTTATATACTCCACTACACATATTTCTACTGATTAAAATAATAATAATTTATGCATACAGGCAGACTGAAATAACACTAACACCTGAAGGGATTCTGTTTACTTTGTGTTTACATTATATTTACCCACCAATATGCTCAGGATTTTAAAGCAGCTTCTTTCATAGAGCACATTCTTACATTCTCCTTACATTTGCCCCTTTTTTTTTTTTTATGTTTCCAACACACCAACTTCAGGAAATGGTTACCTTGCTGCCTAATTACCCAGGGGGCTAAACTGTGATGCCTAGAGGACTGGGTCAGAGCCACTCTGTAATCAGATCCAACAGAAGAGCTACTGTACGTCATCAAAGACACACGCACAGGCATTACTATCCGAGGGAAGAGGAATCGATTCACGGCATGCGCCCCGCCACCGTTTTAAACTCCTAAAATCTTACCTACTATTGTTAAAACATCTCTGTAATTTTACTTCTC
>JAOVVA010000002.1:4669236-4681193 GCA_028565275.1 Leiocassis micropogon | reverse complement strand
AGTGTTTTTTGACCTTGCATACATGTAAACCTGTTTTAAGAGACTCATTAAGCAATATTAGCAACCTTTAAAATGGTTAAAATGCCCCTATTATGCCAAGTCAAGAACACCCTTACTGAGGCGGGTGTATCATTGTCAATGTCTGCAATCAAGAACTGCCTTCAACCTGGGTTCAAAGACCCAACAGTGGCATCTACTATAGGTGGTGTTGGGGTTTGTACCTATGACCTTCTGATGAGTGGTTACAAAGACTAAACTAACCCCTGCTCACTGATAACACTTTAGGACAGAAAGGCCAGATTTAAAAAGCCTGCTCAGTTCTGGAACAGGATTCATTAGATGGTACCAGAATGACTGGAAGAGAAGAATATGGAGAAGGAAAGGAAAGGCTCATGATCCAAAGTGTCATCTGTCAAACATGATTGGAGGTATAGTGTCATGTAGGGCTTCCAAAGGAGCTGGGTCACTGCTGTTTTAGTGATAATGGGACGACTGAAGAATTCTGAAGTGTATCGGGCTATACCATCAGATTCAGTCAAAAGATAAACAACCGATAGGATGCAACACACGAGCTCAGGTCAAAGCAATGACTCATTAATCATCCATAAATTGCTGAGTCTCCTGACCATAAACCAGTTGAGTTTTAAAGATAAACCTGAAGGCAGAAAGACCCGCAAGCAAGCAGCGAGTGAGTTATAGAGCGGTTGCTATAAAGAGCGTGCAAAGGAGGAAACTGAGCATTTTCTGATGTCCATGGGTTCCTGGCTTCAGGAAGTCATTAAGGATTCACAGACAAGAAGCAAGAGCAATCTTTATGATTATATTAAATGTTTCCAATTACTTTTGAGCGTTATTTTTGTTAAAGCCTTTGAATTATAGCTAAAGATCTACACTTCAATTACATGATGATTGATTTGTTTCATATGAAAACTGTATCCGTGTCCTAATGCTAGTCAACCTGACTGTATGTTTAAACAGGAAGTGTTATTAAAACTGAGCTTGCTGCTGGGAGTGGGATAAATAGCTTGCATGTAGTTTCTGATCAGTTCTCTGAACCAGAGAAAGGAAAATGATTATAAAAATGATTTTATTATTATTGTTATGTATCTACTTTCTTACAAATTTGTTTGTGCACGTGTTTATGTACATGTTCAGAAAAGAGGAAGAGGAGCGTCTCAGGGCGGAAAGAGAAGAGCGACAAAAGCAAGAAGAAGAAGAAGAAGAACGGCGCTTGGAGGAGGAGAGGAGGAGACAGGAGGCTGAACGTTCACAAAGCATCCAGCAGAAGTGAGTCACTGGTATTGGAGAAGACGATAGATTTATCTACTCACCGTCAGCTACATGTGTTTATACATTTTTTATAGAATTTTTTTAAAAGAGCTCAAAAGCAAGTTATTTACATGTTATTTTACAGGATGTGTTTTCTCGGATAATGAGGCAGTTTTTCTACTATTAAATATTTATACGAAATCATGCTGATTGCTCATGAAGGTCATTTGTTCTCAGGTTGCCGATAAGACAATCTAATGTCTCCATCATCAAACAAACATTACACAGTGCACAACCGATCAGAAATGGTGTATAATGGTTTAATATTTATGTGTAAGCGTATTGTTTTATCATGATGAGGACCAAATGTCAAACATTTTCCGCAGCTTTTATGTAAAAACTAAAGGAGCCCAAATAGTTTGCTTTGGTTTCTCAGGTCAAAGGTTGACTTTATGCTGATTTTGATTTACACAGAGCACAATGTTCATTAGCTGCATTCATAATTATGACAATGAAAAGGCCTTAGAAGGATTATTTGTTTGTGTGTGTGTGTGTGTGTGTGTGTGTGTGTGTGTGTGTGTCTAGGCAACAAGCCACGGTTGCTCTGAATGCACCGCTACCGTTTCGGCAGAATGCACAGACACCGAGCACTAAAAGCTCAGAACATCAGCCTCCAGAGCAGCATTCTCCAGCGAGCGCACAACAGCGAGCCCACCAGACACACCAAGTCAAACAGGTTCAGTGTCTACTGTTTACTGACGAGCTGTTCCTACATGCTGTACACTGACCTCCTGTCCATCCTGAGTCCACTTCCTCTTCCATATGCACTCTATGAGCACGCAATTATGTTATTGTTCTTGTTTTTTTAAAGGCTGCAGTATTGCGTTGTATCTTTGGTCAAGTATTGCGAAATACTGCTGAGTGTTGACTTTACTTACTTTATAGCTTACGGTTTATAACTTGTACTGTTCATCTGTTC
This sequence comes from Leiocassis micropogon, assembly GCA_028565275.1. NCBI lineage: Eukaryota > Metazoa > Chordata > Actinopteri > Siluriformes > Bagridae > Leiocassis > Leiocassis micropogon. Next base: position 4,678,945 of record JAOVVA010000002.1, on the reverse strand, counting down.
TGGTAAGGAAATTAGTGTACGCAGTAAATGTAATATTGGCTCACAGAGCTATGACCTATGACCCGGTTTATCCTCCATAAAATGTGCTTTCGTTATATTTTCAGCGGTGTTTTAATCTTGGTAGGGATCACACAGATGGAAAAACTTCCTTCAGAAACCAAAAAGTTTCCTGTTGGCTACTGACGATAAGCGTATTGTTCTATTTATCTGTAGTATAGCATTATAGTTTACATATAGTATTGTGTGTGTGTGTGTGAATTTGCATAAGTAGCAGGACACAGCTGACGCACCATCCCTAGATTCAAATGACGTGACGTCAGTAACCGATCCCATCAGCCGGTCAGAGTCACCGTGGAGGATAAAGTCTGAAGGAAACCCCAAACAATATCATCTATTCATAGAAAGCAATTCAGGAGGTGTGTGTAAAAGCGTACCTTTTATTTTGTCCAGTTCTTACTAACTCCTCATGTGTTATATGAAATGAACCAAACAATATTTTCTTATGAGACAGATTTCCTTTAAACTCTACGTGCATTTTATTATACTACACTTCACACTTGAAAATTCCAACACTGCTGATAAGAAAATAATTCGTTTGGATTGGATTAACACCACACCCCCCCTCCCCCTTCACGTCTAACGCAGACTTGCCCATCATGGCGCCGTCCATGTGGACGACGTCTCAGGTGAACGAATTTAAGCAGAAGGCGCAGCAGGACGCGGAGTCCGTGGTCACAGTCGGGAGGGGCGAGGTGCTAACCGTGCACATCCCGACTCGTGACGATGGCTCGACCTTCTTCTGGGAGTTCGCCACGGATTCCTACGACATCGCCTTTGGCTTGTACTTTGAGTGGCCGAGCTCGGGAAATGGTGCGAGAGCCGAGTCTGTATCTGAAGCCCAACAGGCAGGTAGGAAAGAGACGTCCAACCGCTTTACATGAGTAAAACAAAAGAGTTTTTAGAGACTGGATTTACGGATTAAGGTCACACAGGCTGTGAGAAGTGAAATTCTAGGCAGGATTGTATTATAAAGCGATCAACCAGAACTAGAAAGTATTCACCATGATCTCATTCACAGCTAATACATGAATGGAGTGATTATTGAATGACCTACACTTCTGACAAACATAAATTCCCTAATGAAAGCAAACTAGCTAGAATGGCTTCCTATCATCTACAGACTGATTTATCTTGTTCAAAAAAACAAAGAAAATCTAAAGACAATATGGTCTAAGAAGTTAGTGTATAATGCTGTATACTGTAACTACTTTCTAATATGTTACTAACGTGTGTCCTGTTGATTGCTTTTTATGATAAAATCATAAAATCATACATCACTAAGAAAATACAAATGGTGTTCAAGTCAAAGCGGGACTTTTGATTGTACAGAATAACGTGATATGAAAGTAAAAACTCCCTTTATTTATTTATATATAATCCCCAGCTACACTAATGCACTTATCCCAGTGTTTCACTAGTGCTTGGACACCATTAAGGGAGAAAGTTTTCTCAGTACGCCTGAGCCATGATCAGACTGGTTCACGTCTGAAACGCCGGCCTCCCAGGAACTCCTTTAATGTCCCAAACATGTGGACATGTCTTGGAGCGAGGTCAGGACTGTAATGTGCGAGTGGTGTTGGAGTGTTCCACTCGCTGAATGTTCACGGGAACGACTGCAGTGAGCTCAGGCAGGATCGTCATTCACGGACGTACTGGCTTCTTTAAAAACGTTTGCACCGTTAAAATGTTTTCCTGCAGCTGAGAGTCTCATCACCGTACTGTGCTTTAAGTCTTCTTTAAATGTCAATCGGCCCTGCGATGGATTGGCACCCTGTCCAGGGTGTACCCCGCCTCGTGCCCTAAGTCTCCTGGGATAGGCTCCAGGTCCCCGCGACCCTGAATACAGGATAAAGCGGTATAGAAGATGAGTGAGTGAGAGTGAGTAAATGGCATTCACAAGTCCCGGTTTGACTTGAACGCCCCTCTATGTAAAATTATAGAGTGCTAAATTTGTCTCTACACTGCATGACTGTGAATATCATTTATAATAATTTTTGCAAGAAATAATCTCAGGTCTACCGCGTGTGATTCTTTCAATGCAGGCGAGGCTGAAGAGGCGAATCGAACGTCTGAGAAGAAAACCAGACAAAGCGTCGTCCGGCGGGTTAGCGAGGTGGTGCCACTCTTCCGTGGGGACAGCCACGAGAACGTCTACGCAGGCAGTCACCAGTACCCAAGTCATGGAGTTTACCTGCTCAGATTTGACAACTCTTATTCACTCTGGAGGTCAAAGGTCGTGTATTACAGAGTCTACTACACCAGATAGACTAATTACAGACACACCTAGATCTCACAAGGCCTGGGCTTTTTAAACTCCTCACACACAACATCTCATTTTAATGTTTATTAATAAGTTTCCAAAGAAGTTGGAGTGCTTGGACAAACAGCACAGTGTGTGCAGACCGGCCTAATCCCTGCTTATCTTTCAGATGAAAAGAAGGAGAGACAGAAGGCTGGGGCAAAGTCCAGTGCTGCTTGGTTTACTAGAGGTTGAACAGATCAAATTACTAGAGGTTGAACAGATCAGAAATAAGCATTAAACATGACAAACAAGAAGACAGCAAAATACTTCTAAATATTATTAAAATGTTTATTTGAAAAACTATGGAAGTAAAAATTCTGCAGATTTCATTATTACAGTAGGGCTGTGTTGAGCTCTAAAGAAATCCAGTGCAGTAGAAAATTACAGGACTGTGCAAAAGTCTTGACCCCCGCCTCATTTCTTCATACTTTGAATTCAGACTTTTTGCTTGAGCCAGACTTCCTTGTATTTTTAAGCCACATGGTGACCTATGAATCATTCAAGTGTAAAAATCATCTACATTAAGTCCTGACCCAGTGAGAAACGGGTCCAGACGATGACAGATGATCAGGAGGTGATTAATATACTGCTGATGCTGAACGGTGAGGGGTTGGAACAGACGAGAGGGGAAATGAGGTCGCTGCTGCTGAGGCTGTTACAGAAACAACCAGTTTTTAATTCGTATCTTTAGGCCCTTTGCAGCCTGTAGCAGTAAAACGTTTGTTCCAGATTCTTCACTTTAATCTACATCATTTAATTTTATTTAATATGAAGCAATGAGTGCTCGAGGGCCTCGAGACTTTTACACAGTACTGCATGTCAAAAGCTAAAAAAATGCAATTGTGCAAATCCTCTCAACAGATTTTCCACCTGCAGGTTAGTAACAGTGTGGAGTAAAACGAAATAACAACAAGCAATAACATTGTGTAAGACATTCTCATAAAGGCTGAAACTCCTAAACTATACCATACTACAGTATAAATGAGAGTAAACCACACTGCCTTGAAAGTTGTACATGTATTATTCCCATTATTTAAATAATGAATTTAATATTTTATTAATATTTTATTTGAGATTTTATTTGAGACATTTGAGATTTTATTTACACCAAGATACGTTCTCTCCAGAACGTTGTCCTGACAGCTCCTTGGACTTTATGATGCTGTTTGTTAAGCTGTGTCCTCTTATAAACTCTGGGGTCTTCTAGAAGCAAGTGAATTTCTACTGCAGTCATGTGACACTTTACTTGTAAACTCCATTATTTAACTTTAAGTCATCCAAAACAGTATTGGTGCTAAATTTTTTTATGTAATACATATAATACAGACAATGTGAGTGACCAAAGAAGCTCTTTCTGAAGTTTATGCAACATGGAAGGGACCAATCTCACTTCCCAAAAATGTCAAATTCCTAACTTCAGCCAGTTTGGAGAGATGATTTTATATGTGCCACAAAAATGGCAATTTTTCAGCGTTATACTGTCTCGCTTAAAACAATAATCATTTAAAATGCAAATTATTCATATTTCTTCATGAATATTGATACTGAACAATTAAAAGCAAAAGAATCTGTAGTGTCTGTAACCATGTCACATTCGTGTTGGAATATCTTAACAACTTTGCATTTTAGAATAATACACTATTTCAGGTTTATGTTTTTTCATGTGAAAACTTAATTGGCAAAACTTCATCTGAATAACAGTTAAGATCGTTGAAAGATTTGAAATCAAAAATGTTCCGGACACTAAAACATAAAAGGGCAAGAAATTGTATTTAGCAAATGTGTTTCTTTTTATCTGCTAAAACATAAAAATGTATGAATATTTACAAAAAAGCGAAGCATGGATCGGGAGATAAGAAGTGTTTAGTATTATGAAAAATTGGTGTTATATGATCGTATCTGAGAATTCACTTTTTCACCTAGGTGAGACACGTTTTTGCACCTAAGTGAAAACTGCTTGCAGGAGGTTCGTCAAGGCTCGATGAATACTTATCCAATGACAACTTATTAAGCATTCTTATTTGTATACTATATTGTATTCAATAAAAATCTATATATTCAGTTCCAGTTGAAGCGCTACAAAATTTGGAAAACTCAGGGGGGTGAATACTTATGCAATGCACTACAGCTCACTGGGGAGTAACTGAATATTTTCATCCCAGATCTGTAACCAAGATCTCCAGCATTCCTGCACAGAACTACATGCAATAAGTACAGTAGTCCTTTCTTTATAGTGTTTACAATAACATTAACAAACTGACAATCACAACCAAACACAACCACTACAGTGATTCCCTTTAAAAAATATGTTTTTCTTTTATCTTTTTTTTCTATTTATACATGTTAGGATTGTAATACGGAAACATGTTTTCATTTTGCGGTTCTATAAAGAAATGTTCTGTAAGATCACTGATTAAATTTAATAGATAAAAGTGTGATTTTATATAATTTATGGCTATTATGTCTAGAATTTTGTCTTGTAAATAAATCGTATTGGTTATTGGTTATCAGTGTACAATCCTCTGTGTGTTAAACAAATCATATATCAGCAGCACAGCTACTTCTTTTGGTGTGTAAGAACATTTAAACAACACAAAAGCAACAAGGATCACGTTGTCTTGAACACAATCGAATGGATTTAACTGTTAAAGTCACTGTTGGCACTACGGATTACTGCGTTTGCGTCATGCTGCGGATATTTCCATGATAAAGACGTTCTTGTTGAAGATGATGTCCTTGACGCTCTCACCTACTGTAGATGGACGTTACAGATCTACAGCTGCTTTAATTGTTTTTAGCAGCATTTATAGCACTGCTTAAAGCACACATCCACCTGATCTTATCCTCCTCTCTGTCTGTGGCGCAGATCCACTGGCGGTTTGGGCTCTCCAGGAGGAACGAATTCTGCACATCTGCAAAGGAAGGATTTACATGAAAAAAAAAATTATAATTCCGTGGTTTCTGATGGTTATTATTACAAGACTGCTTAAATGTCAGAAAATCTGTCCAAATAACCAACGTTCATCTGCATGTGATATCTCCTGCAAAGATGAATAAAATATATAAGTATCATCAGGCTTTTTTGTATATACTGTAGATCTACAAATAGTAGACAGAACAACAAATAGAATAACTGGATTGGTGGAGATTTTAACTTTGTGCTGGATCCATAATTAGGCAGATTATACATTCAAAAAGTAGATCCCTGGAAGCTGTATAATCTAATTAAGTCATATACAGCGCTACCTCTGCATAAGAATTTTATCTGTTTCGGAGGCGAGTTCTTAAGGCGGAATTTTATTTCCCTTAGGAAATAGTGTAAAAGCAGAAAATCCGTTCCAGACACCCAGACATTGCCAATATTACCAATTTTCAATACTTATGATCAAATTGATTACACATAAAACAAGCAAAACATTTAGAAAAGACATGTAAATGAAGTGAAATATGAAATAAATAGACATTAATCCTCACTTAACCTTAATTTATGATTCCTCTTGGCACCGGCTGCTTTTAAAAACAAACTGAAAGCGGCTCCCTTTTCTTCTTGCTACCGTCTTTGATAATATTCCTGGGACCCTTGGTGCTGTGTCTTCACTAAATCTTACACAAAATGCGAAAAACCCACAAAAATACATGTAAACTGACATGTAACCGCTTGATTTTCCACTGACGCAAACAAGCTTTGAACGGCTCTCGGACGTACGCGCAACTTAGCCAACAAATTTCTTGCTAAATTCCAGAAAATTCATAAGGCGCGCGCTGTTCGTATGCAGGGGTACCACTGTATCAGGAACATGAACCTACTGTAGTAGATGTTTGGAGGATCACTATCACAACGCGTCTGGAATAATGCTCATTCCACTATCAGGTTCAGAATGTATATACCAGGATAGACTACTTCACGGTGGATGGCAAATTACTGCTAGATGCCCTCAATGCACAATATCACAACATTGTGACACTTTTGCTGACGTTAGCAGAGGTTGAGAGGCTAAACAGTTGGAAACTGGACCATAGATTACATCTAGAACTCAGAAGCTCAGGTTGCTAAGCTTAGAAAATGCAAGACATCGTTCTGCAAAGCTACAAACAAAGCTTAATCAAATATTGTCAGGTAGAATGTGTGGAGGCTTCGTGTTTGTAAAATAGAAATACTTTAAGTTTGGAGACAAACCCCATAAAGCTCAGGCATCAGGCCAGTAATTACAAAAGACAGAACGCGATTGGACAATGCATTAAATAAAAGCAAAAACAGGCAATATTTTTCATGGGATCAAAGAAATAAAAGATGTTTTTTATCTTTAGATCTCTAGAACAATTTTACCAAAAAAAAGGCTATACTTCCCAAACCAATAAAATTATGTGTGTTCTTAATGCAAGCACATAAAACAGATTTAAGAGAACACAGATAATCAATAAAAACCATTGCTTGCAAATTGCTTTGCATGTAATGGGCGGAGTCTAAACTGATGGATGAGAAGTTCGTGAAGTTCCATGAAGTTGATAATTAGCATATCGATATAGGCTATAATTGGTTTAAAAACAACAGCAGTAAAGAACGCATGTATGTCAATATTGTAACGGGTTCGACCCTCTGTGCACGGGCGGCACCATAAACATGAAGCGAGGTCTTACAGAAAAAAAGGGTAATTTATTTAGGAAAATGGGGAAGGAAAGGGATAAAGGAGGGAGGATGGAAAGAAAGGGGAGGGATGTGCACGTGCAGCCCTGGTGGGCAGTGCCCAGCTGCCATGCGGGCACAGGCTGGTGAGTGGTGGACAGTGGGTAGAGTGGCAGCGTCCTGCGTCCATCTGCTCACGCTGACTCTGCAGTCTCTGCTCTCAGAAGTCCGGTATCCCAACAGGGATCATTAGCGGCGATGGCTCACCAGCCGTGCCTAATTGCTGCCTATCTAGTGAGCGAGGAGCGATATTGATTTCGGCGCACGCCCATCACAGGTTCACGTCGTGACACTATTTAATTCAATTTATTTATGATGTAGTATGTCACAGATTTGATTGAGTTTGTTTGTTAGGTCATAACATCTTCACCATCACCAAACCAAAGTGCTTCTCCCCGAATAATGCTCAGCGAAGGTACGAGGCAGGGCTGTGCGCTTAGCCCCTTATTACTTGCACTGAGTTTAGAGCCCTTGCCTCAAAGTATTAGAGCACACCATAAATATTGTATATGGATATGACACAAAATATATTAAAAGCTCCTTATATGTAGATGACTTTTTACTTTTACCCAGCTACAATCGTCAATCCCAGATTTCATCAGCTTGTCTGGGACAAGAGCGAGCTAATAACCATCTGGGTGACAGACTACGAGTTGCCTAAATCACTTCCATTTGTTTGCTTACTCTGGAAACATAACCAGATAACAAAGAAACCTTTAGCTCCTAATCCAAGTAACTTCAGGCCATTTGCTGACAAACTTCAATGTAATATACAATACTGGAGAACTCTCTCAATGTCCTTGATGGGTGGAATGAATGCAGTAAAGATGATCCTTTATAGTTGCTCCTGCTTTACCTTCTTTAAAAACAAATCTACCAATACACTTAACCAGAGATTACTTTAAGATGTTATACTGCATACTCTAAAGATCAGCGACAACCCTGTTTTTAAGGTTATGCCCATCTTTGCATAAGAGTCTGGCCAATTTAGCTTTCAGCGAATTACAGCAAGATCCTGTACCATGGTTAATGTGGAGGTACGCAAAACATCAGAGGTAAGCCAACCTCCAGTGATTACGCGGTTTCATATAGTGGATCCCACACTCTTCTTTCTGACACTGGGTTGGTTCAGGGACACTGTCCTTCTCAGTCTTGTTTTCTTTCATGAGAACCTCATAATTTTTCTTGGACGTTTACTTGTTAATAAAAATGAGGATATGGGAGCTTTGATGAGGCGATGAGGCAAAATCAGGTTTTTGTTTTTCCAAAATATATTTGTAGCATATACAGGAATAGTAAGAGGTAGCACAGTGGTCTAGTGGCTGATGCCTTGCACCTGCAGGGTCTGGGTTCATTTCCCAACCAGGTTTTATTCATGATTCTGTGTGCTCGGAGTTTGCATGTTCTCATGCTTGGTGGGTTTCCTCCCATAGTCCTAAAACATGCAGATTAGACTAATTGGTGTTCCGTAAGTGTGTGTGTGTGCCCTGCAATGGATTGGCACCCTGTCCCCCACCTCGTGCCCTATGTTTCCTGGGATAGGCTCAAGGCCCCCTGCAGTATAGATGATGAGTGAGTAATAGTAAGAACATTATTAATTTTATAATACACATAATAGTGCTTTTGGAAGGAAAAAAAATCACGTTTAAGGCTCTAAATTGTTACTGATTAACGAGTCACTTCACTTCAATAAATATTGAATTAATAAAGATTCTCAATGAGGTGCATGCAGTGTCACATGTGCTGTTTAATTAGTCACATGACCAGAGCTATTGACTTCCTGGTTGCACTATGAGAAGATGAAGGGCTGCATCAAAGCTCCCAAACAAAAGGTTGTTCAAGTGTATTAACAAGAAGATACAACAAAGATTTTTGGTACCCGTCATCTCTAAGCTCTCCAGGAATGATATGTGCATTTGAAATGACTTGACTTTGACTCATTGTGAGCACAGAATGTGTAAACATGTTGAAGATGATCAGAGTAACCAGTGAGGTAACACATCATTATATGCATGTGTACTTCATGTTCTAACATTCTACTGTTTTTTTCTTTTTTATCTAAGTTTCAGTTTAAGTCAGGTTCTGGAGATTTAAGGTGACTTTAGGAATTGAAGTTAAAAGATGATCAAAAACAATGAAATGTTCTCGAAAGCAAAGGTCAGTTGAATGGCAGCGCAAATGTTATAAACAAGTTACGATATTAATATTTTGATGTATGTTGCACTAAAGTAACAATGCTGAAACACATCGATGGTGGTCGTATTTTTGTCTCTCACTATTCTATGGGTTTCTTATAAGGATATTTGATACTGTATGTAAAATAGTCGCACTAGAATGTGATAGAGCTGGCGAATGCCAGTGGGTTTTAAATGTACCAATAATTGTCCTGGGATTTCTAAGAATCGTGTTGACTGTGTAGGAGAAATACACTATACTGCCAAAAGTATACGCTCGGCTGCCTTCACATGCATATGAACTTGAGTAACATCCAATTCTTAATCCATAGGGTTTAATGTGATCTTGGCTCCGCCCCCCTTGCAGCTATAACAGCTTCAACTCCTCTGTGTAGGCTTTTCACAAGGTATAGGCAGAGGTGGAAAGAGTAATAAAATTTTGTACTTAAGTAAAAGTACTGTTACTTTAGTGAACTTTTACTGAAGTAC
>JAOVVA010000002.1:4643184-4667709 GCA_028565275.1 Leiocassis micropogon | reverse complement strand
GACTGCACTGATGCAGATATAACAATTTATCGAAAAACACACACCTCGCCTTAATCCTCGCTCTGTGATGGCGAATTGAAGACCGCGCTGAAAGAGGGGGAGGAGCCGAAGGAGCCGAAGTCTGCCGCCGCTTTCATATCAAATTTAAAGGGGACGATGGGCGACCAGCAATTTGTGTGAAGTTTATGAGGAATTTTTAGGGGGGCTGAGTACAAATGGCCTAGCGACGCCCATGAGTAGCTGTGTTTGATAACGGTACGTTTAATACGGATAATAAGACGACTGAGACTGAGACGACATCACCAGGTGTGCCGAACAGCAAGTTTCATTATGAAAAGGTTCTAGATGGAAGTCTGGATAAAAACCAAAGCTGTGTGTTCGAGCTACCTTCAAGGGAAACTATTTTTTAAAGACGACATTAAATGTAAGTTGTGTGAGTGGTGGCTCAGATGGCTAAGGCTCTAGGTTGTTGATTTTTCAAACCTTAGAATCCGGGTTAAAGCCTCAATGGGTTGCCACGCCCCCATACTTCCCATCCACTGCACAGGCCCACTTGAGAGATCTTAATTTAACATTTGATATTATAAAACTGCACAATCTGCTTCCTCTAACCCGTTTGTCAGGTAAATCTGGGTATTTTAACATTGCGACAGACTAGGACTGTGATTAACTAGATTTAAATTATTTATTTTATATATATATCAGATTGCTATGTTGAAACAGGAACACACTTGAAAGCACCACTGCTGTGCCTCGAGAGTGCTGTCTGTTACCTGATCCGTGTAAGGAAGCTGTCAGTCGTACCTGAGTGACGGAGAAATGTCTCCACTGATGCAACTCAGTAATGCCACATCCTGCTTGGTGATTAGATATCGGCCTCCCTCTTGTAGATTCTAACACAATAGATTTATCTCAGTGTAATTGTGTCCAGGCGCTCGTTGTGTACACTTGATGTTTCAGTTACAGAACAATCAGAAATGCAAATGATCTTTATTAGACCAGGAGAACCCGATCCCCTTCATGAATAATTGTAACAGTGCGACTCACTGGGCAGCTCTGAATGATCTTCTGCACTTCCAGCATTTTCTCCTCCTGATTCAAACTTTTTTTCAACTGACACAGTAAAAAATTTTAGAATTATTATTATAATATACTTTTTTAAAGAAAACTCCTGAGGAGGAGCTCAGACTAAAGGACTAAAGCTCTGCTGCATTGAACCAACGGATAAATATAGAAATCCATTAACTAATATGAAAAAAGACCATAATATAACTTGGTACTTATAACAATCACTATGCAATTCCTTCAGGGTGAGTTTACCCTTTAATACGAGGTGCGTTCAAGTCAAAACGGGACTTTAGATGACAGAATAACACAGTCCTGAGAGTAAAAACTCCCTTTATGTCTCTATATAATCCCCTGATACACTAATGCACTTATCCCAGTGTTTCACTAGAGCTTGGACACCATCAAGGTACAAAGTTTTCTCAGTACGCCTGAGCCGTGATCGGACTGCCTGCTTCACACCTAAAACGCCGGCCTTCCTGGAACTCCTTTAATGGCATTTCCAAATATGTGGCAAAGGCTTGTAGCGAGGTCAGGACTGTATGGAGGTGTGGCGATAACTCCCAGCCGAGTTCCTGTAATGTGCAAGTTGCTGACGTTAATTTTCAAGGATCAGGCGTTCCACTCGCTGAAGGTTCACAAGAACGACTACAGAGGGCGTACGGCCTTCTTTAAAATGTTTGCACTGTTCAAATGTTTTACTTTGTCTAAGAGTCTCATCACCGTCCTGAGCTTGAAGTCTTCTGTAAATGTCAATCGCTTTTAACCCCTTCATTCACTAGAAATTTCATCACAAGTCCCAGTTTGACTTGAACACCCCTCGTATGTACAGTATTTTACGTATATGTAAAAAAGGTTTCAAAGAAAGCTGTCAAAAAAAATATATAGCCGAGTCAGCCAAAAAACAGTACAAACACTTATATACAGAAGAAAAACTTCTATAACTAATTATAACTATAAATATTTTAATACTAAATGTATTGATATACTGTATGTTATATATTGTACTGTATATATACTGTATACGGTATATAATAATGTTATATTAATATAATATACATCATACTGTTTTTCTTTTCCTAAAGGTGTGTATAGATTTTTTTTGGCTGACTATACTGTATATATATAAGGGTTACCTTCTCGATAAAGTTCCCATAATTCCATAGCGTGTTTAAAGCAGATGATATGTGTGTGTGATCAGGGTGTTCAGGTGGTGTGTGTATAATCAAAGACTGAAGCAAAGTCACGTATTCATCCACCCTTCCAGAGGGACTTAGAAACAGCTCCTGGAGACTGGGGGCAGAAATCGAACACAAGATAAAGCTGTAGTTGTAAAGCTTTTTGTTTCATAATTAGACTGATTTCAGCGCTACTGTACCTTAACATCCTAGTAGCAACGGTCCGGCTGTGTCTCTTTAGAAAAGCTCGAAATACAGGAAGCACCTCTTTACACTACAAAGCAAGAAGGTGAGCCAAATACGACACAACTAAAGTTGGTTGTTGCTTCTGTTAGAAATCAAACTAATAATTTAAGATTGCATGTTGCAATTTTTTATGTGATTAACTGCGCAGCACTTACAGTCTATATAAGCTTCTATCTTCACTTACATCGCTCAGGACAGAACGCTCAGGACATTCACGGCAATTTTGCTTTACTGAACAAAGGTTTGGTTTTTTTATTTAATCAGGGTTACAGCGCAGTTTCCCACCTTATCTATGGTCCTGATAGCAGTGGAGTAGTTGTTGAAAAAATTGGTGTATGCCCGTAGTTTGCCACAGAATCTGATAAACACGTCGCCCACACACTGCACAGGACTCCACTGCCTCGACCTCTCTGTGAGGTCCTGCAGGAAAACACTAGCATCCACACATCACATAAAAACAAGGGTTATAACACCAAAAAAAAGGCATAAGGGATTAACAGAGAGACAAAATTTCCAATATAAATCTAAAATTCATTCATTTAGTTGTAGAATGTTTATCCTTACTGGCATTAATCATTAAAAAAAACTGACATTTCTCAAAATGTACTGAACCGGTCTATAAACAACTTAAGTACCAGAGGATGCAGACGTGCAAATTACAAGAGTGTTCTTTTTTTGTTTTTTTTTTACTTATTGGCTTCAAGGATGTCCAGGATGGGATTAAAGAGCATCACGAGATTGGCAGAGCTGATTATAGCTCGGTTGGAGTCGAGAGCAGCTCGTAGTGGAACGTAGTACACGGTGTGTAAGGCCTGCAGCAGACGCACGTAAGCTTTCTCACTGTTCAGCAGCTCCATAAAGACGCCACGACGCCGGTCTGCTTCACCCAGCAAACTCTAAATAAAATAGAGAATACACAAACACTTATTTAAACCTGCACTTTAGCCTCTCTCTCTCTCTCTCTCTCGTACACTAACTGGCCACTTTATTAGGAACACCTGTAACCCTTTCTGATTCAAGCACTTTGTGTAAACTCTCCAGTCCAGTTTTAAGTAAACAGAACTATAAGTCATTCATATTAATCGTTCTTTACTTGCATTATTGAGTAGCCTAACTCATTTTTTTTTTGTTGTTGCAAATCAAATAAACTGTTGTTGGTCTTTCGGCTGCTCCCGGCAATGGGTCGCCACAGCAGACAATCAGGTCGGCACACAAGCTTGGCACAGGTTTTACGCCAGATGCCCTTCCTGACACATCCCTCCCATTTTATCTGGGCCTGGGACAGGCACTTCATCCAGTGGTTGGGAATCGAACCCGGGCCTTTGGCATGGCAGGGGAAACACCTACCACTGAGCCACCAGTGCCCTATTGCCCTGATGACGTTGTCATCAAGATTTTAAGTTGGTGTAACTTTAAGGTGACAGTTACTGTTACTTAAGTACTTACAGATACTAAAAATAGTAAATTTGTTCAGCTAACTTGAAAAGTGTCATTTCTACAAACTCATAAATACCAAAAAGGTTTAAATACTCATCAAGGTCTATTCATTTGAACTAATTGTAATTATTTAAGTTAACAGTACTCAATATGTTTAATTACTTTGAGCATTAGGGTTTACAGTGTGTGTGTGAGTGTGTGTAAATCCCCGCGCACATACAGTACAGTACCTTTGGGACCTCGTGCTTCAAACTGTAAGTTCTGCTCTCTGGTAAAACCTCAGATTTTTTCACAGCACCATCCACATCCTTCCTTAGTAGGAATTTCCCCAAGAACTCCAGTGGATTTCCCTCCAATATAATAAAACCAGCACATCCGATAAGTGGTGCAGGATGACTTTAAAAGGTTGATAAGGACACCAAGAATTTCAAATATACAACAGCTTAAATATATAAAGACACTTTACTTACTGTTGTTTCTTTCAAAAGTGCCACGAGACCCTCAATTACAACCTGCATAACGTCTGAGTTAAGCCTTACAACGGGCAACTTTATATGATCCCAAAGGAACAGACCTGTGGGACAAAAGCATTGAAACTATGCTCAAGACATCTCTTGGCCCTATCGCTTCACCACGTGCACTGCTCTTACACGTCACATTCATCCAGACGTACCAAGGGTGCGGCCTCTTGTCTCGTTACTCAGGATGTGCAGCTGTGGTTCCAGTTGTTTCCTCAGAACCTGGAGTGTCAGCTCTATCCACTCCGCCTGCCTGCACCATGATACCAAGGGTTCTTCACTCAGGTACAGCAGCGGAGGGAAGTCACCATTCCCTAACCATTCACTCAGAACTGACACAGACACACAACAACATTTTAACCCTGGATTTAGTCCCACAAATATAACATGTTATAACTCATTCATAAGGCTGAATTATTATTCCATACACTCACTCACTCACTCAATCTCTACAGTGCTTATTGAATGTCCCATACAGGATTGCTCAGGGCACTAGGTGAGGTACACCACCCTGGCACACACACCCAAGCGTGCACACACTCACTCACACACTACGGGCAATTCCGAAATGCCTAATCTGCATGGCTTTAAATCATGGGAGGAAACCCACCAAGCACAGGGAGAACATGCAAACTCCATGCACACGGACCAGCAGGCAGGAATCAAACCCTCGACCCTGGAGGTTGCGGTTGCTAACCGCTTACGCCACCGTGCCGTATATTAATCCATTCAGGTGAGTCCAATTTTTATTTCTGCAGCCCTTTTAACATTTTACACTTTAAAATTAGATCTTTAGATCACTAAAGAGAAATACTGTACAGTGGAAAAGAAAGAAAAAACCCTGAGATGACATGATGAAGGGCCTTCATACAGGAAACAGATACAAAAGGGAACCCATTCTCTTCTGGGTACCATGATGCAGTGATGAAAAAATTAATCAGAAAACATATGTTGCGTTGAAGAAGCTTCACACTGTTCTCAGCTCGTTCCAGGTTGATACTCACTGTGCTGGTACGAGCCGGTGCAGATTCCCATGGGAACCCTGACGCTCAAACCAGTCAGAGTGGACAGTCTGTTTATTAGCGCCATCCCTGCAGCTGAAAACAGACATTTTTAACTAATGGTCTTTCTACAGTTTTACGGTAAACACTAACACGTGCATGGGGTTTGGACTGAACACTCACCAGAAGCAGCCAGAGGCACAAAAATGTTGAGAGAGCCCGCTTCTGATGCAGGTACCACCCAGCCAGAGAGCTTTTCCCAAAATTCCCTCACATCAGGGTTTAGGATGTTCTTCTCTGTGATGCTCAGACCTGTGAGCAGTGAACAGAAACCAGTTAACTGTCAGTTAAGTAATTAACTACACACTATATATAACAATATAATATATACAACGATAAGATGCAGAAGCTATAATTCCATGTTCAGGTTACATGTGTACAATAATAGATAATATTGATCCTGCACATAGTGTAACACTGTTGTCACTGTTGTCTCCTCTTACTCTCTAACTTTCATTACTTGCCTTGTTCAATTGTATTGGCACCTGTATGCCTCTAGGTGTTAAAAGTTTCCAACCTGTTTTCCTTGAGCTTCTTCAGCTACTTAGTTATATCCAGTATCTTGCCTTTCTTGGCTTACTGGTTTTGGTATGCACTTGTGCGGTGGCTCTGGCGTTCCCCATTCCTGAGATGTTCCCTTCCACTATCATGGTCACGAAAGTACAGTGTGTGCGAGCAATACATTAACAATTATGTAGAGCTTGTTAGCTTATTATCTATCCCATAATAAACTGACAAAAGATTCTGACCTAGCATGATGTTTCACTGTATGAACCAGGAACAAATATTGTAGCAGGATCTGTACAATCACGAAAACAATTATTATTTTACGCCAATAAATGAATTACTGATTGTTAGTATTAGAGGGATTGAATAGGGACAGGAATCACCAGGGATCACCCGATACAATATTATCAGGATACCCAGCCGATTCGATTTGTATTGCGATTCTGATTTTAATAAATATCCTGATTTTGTTGTTGAGATTTCCTTACAAGTCTGGATAAACTTAACGAATAATTTGATCCTATCCCAGCTGCTGTGCCAGTGTGTGAATAGTTTAGCGTGCACCACCTGCAGGATCATAGAGGAACTGCAACATTTTACAGTCTCAAACGAAAACATACACAATATGCATTAAAAAATTGTTCTGAAAAAAAATTAATTTTCGATGAATTGGCACACAAAAGAATCACAATATGTAAATAATGAGATTTTTCCTCCCCATCTCCAGCATTATTATTATTATGAGTATTACATTATGACTGTATCACCAGCTTTAATACTATTCATTGTTTAATAGTTCATTATAACTAGTTATTCGCTGTACGCTAGTTAATGTCCTTCCAAAACAGCTCTTTAGCTCCTTAAAAAGAAGCAAATGCAAGACCTTTAATAAACTCCATTCTATTAAGGTTGAATTTTATATTTACTGCAATAAACAAATTCAGTCTAATTTAAATGTACAGTCTATGTGAGAGCCATGTGATTGCTATGTATGTAATGTATTCATGTGGGTGAATTTAGCCCGTGAAACAGTATTTAGGGCAAAACAGACCAGTTTGGCATGCACACCACCCCAGACATCATTAGGACTAGAGACACAGGACCTTCGATAAGGTGAATCTCTTCAGAATTTCCTTCAGCTATGATTCCAACGCTCTGTACGGCTCTGCCCTTTATAGCTCTCTCAGCCAGACAGAGAAGAGCCTCTAACGTCATCCCGCTGTAGTCGTATAACAACGGCACCACGTTGACCAGAGCTCCACAGAGCAACATCTGAAACAGAAGTAAGAGTGCGTAGCGTGGTAGACGTCCATATTAATATATTTATTCATTTATTCATCAGTAACTGGTTAGAGCCACGATGGATACACAGATATACCCAAAGGAGCACTGAGCATGGACATTTTTAATTAACTGTCCAAAGGGATAATTAATTTAGGATTGCACATGTGTTTTTAAAAAAAATATATTTTACCTCATATGCAGGAAGTCTGGATGACAGAAGCAGTAGGTGGGATGGAGGGTGATTTAAGGAGCTGACGCATGACTGTAAGTGTGAACTGCAAGAAAACACCTGCATAGTGATCATTTAATTTCACTAACCAAAGACTTAATTGCAGAAATCTGGGCCCGTATTAACGAAGCGTCTCAGAATCACTCCTAGAAATCGCACTCAAAGTTCATTTAGGACTGAAAATCTCCCTATCTCAGAGTAGGACGTAAGAGCTCTTTATGAAGCTTCCTACCTGTTTTTCAGCAAGGAGTAGGACTGCTCCAAAGAAAGCATGTGACATCACGTTTTACGACACTGAAAGCCGTAAAGTCGGCTGCACTTTTCAGTGGGTGTAGTTGAGGTACAGTAGAGGTAATAAAATGTAAAGAAATAATTAAAGGAGAATTCTTCCATACTCTTTTCTCTAAACATAAAGAGTGAGTAGACAGCATTAGTGCCACCAGAAAAGCATCAATGCCCCCAGAGCTAACCTACATTTTGGTAGAGGTAGGAGTGATTCCCTACTTTAAGAATGTTGAAAAGTAGCCTTAACTCCTACACCTAAAAGAAGGAATTTTTGGCCACTTTTTGAGCGATTTCCTACACTGAGACGCTTAATAAATATGGGCCCTGTTGTTACAACAGTAAAAATGGCTTTTAAAGTATTAAATAGTAATAACCTAAAACAAATGTGACACATGAGTGGGCTGATGCTGTTACTGACCTCATTGCTAAGGTGCTCATCGAGTTGGTAGCAAGTGATGTCTGAAGTTGAAGGCTCTGCCGCGTCAAGTTCTCTAATCGACACTTATCCTTAATATAAATAAGCACATCATCATAATACTGTACTTTCCCCTGCGTGGAGGTGTATAGGTGTGATATTGTTGTTTAATGGTATATGATGTGTTATCTTACCCCTAGCTGGACGAGACTGATAGTACGACTGAGAGGCAGGAGGCTGGATTTCTGTCTCATACTGCTTGCATATGTTCCTTTTGAGTTGGTTAACCACGCCCTCCTGTTCTTCAGATCAGCTTCTGTTGAGATTCGCAAAAAAAACAAAAAAAAAAACAACAACCACCATCTAATCGTTAATGTGATATTATACATACATACAATTATTTATCAATAGTGCAATCTGGGCAAAAAACATGTATTCTGTGTATCATCATGTCACTATAAAAGCTATTACTATAAGAAATGCCTTCAGCTCACTTTTATGCTCTACAATCTTCTCGCAAATGGTTCGTCTGATTAGCGAATCTGTTCGTTTCTCTTCTTCCTCTTCCGATTCAGGCAGCGGTTCATTCAGGGTACCATACATGTCCGCTGCTTTCCGTGGAGACAAAAAATCCAGGTTGCAAGCGCAAGCAACATAGTGTTTCTTCCAGGCACCATATTCGTTGTCGGATGTTCCGTAGGTGAGAAACCAGCCTTGTCGGATACACTTTGGAGCCCAAAGGCAATCCTGAGGAATAACACAAGAGGTCGCACTCTGGTCTTCTATGTGACCATTTCATAATCCTTACCGGCTTAATCTAGTTCATATATAAGGTTAGCACTTGTTGATACTATGTGACTATGGATCTGCTAAGTGCTTTAGTAAGCAATAGTCACCTGCTCTGATAGGAACCTCCAGTGCCAGCAGACCTGAGCTGCAGCACACAAGTCCATAGGGTTCAGGAAGGACAGGATGTACAGAGACAGCGCCCGCGGCAGCACCGTGGTGAAGTCCAGTGTTACAACGGGAGCAGATTTAATAAAGTGGTCACTGATGGATCTGGGGTAAAAAGTAAGTGTGTGAGTTTACTCTGTATTTAGCACCAACATTAAAAAAAAAAATTGCAGAGACTATAAAGAGAAACGTATGTGGACACCTGGACAATTTGCTTGTGTAATTTCCCATTTCAGGATGTTAATATGGAGTTTCTCCTATAATTTTTCTGCGCTATACTGTCTAGGATCATATAACACCATTTTTCATAATACTTAATGCTTTCGTATCTCCCGATCCATGCTTCGTTTTTTGGAACTATGCATACATATTTGTTGTATATTTTTATCAGATAAAAAAACATTTACTAAATGTATAAGAAATGTTGCTTGAAATAAAGCATTTTTTGCAAAATAAATAAATAACTTTTTCCCCCCCCAAAAAAAATCTGTAATGTCTGTAACCATGTCAAATTCATGTTGCAATATCTTAACGATTTAGAATTTTAAAATAATACACGTTTCCAGGTTTATGTTTACGTGAAATCTAAATTGGCCAAGTTTTATCTGAATGACTAGATCATTATAAAATGATAAAGATCATTAAAAAATTGGAATTCAAAGCAGTTATGAAAAAATAAAAGTGCATGAAATTGTATTAAGCAAATAGGTTTCTTTTTATCTGATAAAAATATAAATGTGTATACATGTTTACAAAAAACGAAGCATGGATCAGGAGATAAGAAGCGTTAAGTATTATAAAATGTATAAGTATGTATAAGTAGGGGTTAGCACTGTCGCCTTGCACCTCAGGGTCTGTGTGTGTGTGTGTGTGAAGTTTGCACGGGGGTTTGGTGCCTTTCCTCTGGGTACTTTGGTTTCCCCCAAAGACATACTGATTAGGCTAGCTGGCGCTCCCAAATTGCCTGTAGTGTGTGTGTGTGTGTGTGTTTGTGTGTGCCCTGTGATGGATTGGGCCTTAAGACTTCTGTGATCGCCTTGAGGCCCCCCTGCGACCCTGTATACAGGGTCAGACGATGAGTGAGTAAGGTGTCCACATACTTTTGGTCATATGGTATAGAAGTCTGGAATGATATACCTGAGCTGAGACTTGGAGCATCTCCTTAACAATAACTGGAGAACATGTTTGCGCTGCACATCTGTCCAGAGGTCAAACCAGTGCAGAATGAGGGTCAGTCTCTCCTGAAACAGCTGCGCACGTTTACCGTTACATACCTGAGCTGAACTCCCAGTCACGTGATTATTATTATGATTATTATGATTATTATAAACATGCTGTATTAACTCACTCACCTGTTGGTTGGAAAGTTGGTTCGTTAGAGGAGTCCAGGCACTAAAGCGCGTTCCCGCGGCTCCGGAGCAGGACGGCGTGTGTGCGCGCGCTGAGACACGGGGACCGCGGCGGGACGGGCACGCGCTCATTCTCACCCGAGTTCCACTCGTACAGACATCTGAAAACTGCTTTATGTCCGTGTGCTGTGATTGAGACCCTACAGCTGGACTCTTCTGCAGTTTAAAGGCGTTTAACTGTGTGTGTGTGTGTGTGTGTGTGTGTGTGTGTGTATTGACCCGCCCCGAGTCTCTGTCCTCACACCGTCTCCTAAGAGACCGAGTAACAGAAAAGAAGGAGTCAGACTGGAAAGTAAAAAAAAAAAAATCTCACTGAGTCACAGCAAATCGAGTCGATTCACCAGAAAGAGTCACTTGTTCGGTTCCTTATTTCTGCCCAAACTTGGTATTGGTGCTGAAAAGTCTCTCATCTACAGGTGGAAAAGTCAACTTTTCATAACAAACGCTTCTTATCTTCCGATTTAGGCTTCATTTTTTGTGAATATTTAAACACATTTATATTTTTATCAGATAAAAAGAAACACATTTGCTAAATACAATGTCATGCCCTTTAATGTTTTAGTGTCTGTAACTTTTCTGAATTCAAATCTTTCAGTGATCTTAACTGTCATTCAGATGAAACTTGATGACCAGATTTTAAAATGTAAAATCATTATAGATACAGTATCACAACATGAATTTTACATGGTTACGGACACTACTGCTTTATATACTGTATAAAATACTGTTTTGTTCCTTAAGCTTTTACCAAAACCCAATTTAAGCAAGAATTTTTTACAGGTCATATGTTTCTGGAAGTATACACCAATTTTAGTACCAATACTCATAAAGAAATATGAATCATTTGCATTTTAAATTATTATTGCTTGAAGCGAGACAGTATATATTTTTGTGGCACATATAAAATCATCTCTTCAAAACGGCTAAAGTTAGCAACTTATAATTGTTTTATTACGGTTCGGAAGATCCCAGGTTCAAAACCCCACAACCACCAAGTTGCCACTGCTGGGCCCTTGAGCGAGGCCCTTAACCCTCAACTGCTCAGATGTGTAATGAGATAAAAATGTAAGTCGCTCTGGATAAGAGCGTCTGCCAAATGCCTAAATGTAAATGTAAATGTTTTAGGTAAGCAAGATTGGCCACTTCCACATTGCATGAACTTCAGAAGTAGCTTCTTCGGGTCACACATTTTCTGTATTATACAGTATGTACAACTTTTTAAAAAAAATAATAAATTTAATTAGCGCCACTACTGTGTTTTGGTCGTTTAAGAAAATGTTGAGACACATTATAATTGTTATATAATTATTAGTAGTAGTAGTAGTGGTAATGGTAGTTTCAGGAATGTACACAAAATAAAACCTATAAAACAACAGTGGGTGTTTATAAAGCACCCCCTAGACATCTCAAAGGAACCATAATGAGAGCTTGTATTATAATTATAATAATAGTTTAAATGTCACTGTTGTGTGTTACATTCCATTATCTGTCTCCACTATTTAACACATTGTGTCTGTTCCTGCTGTGGACATCCATGTGGGGGCGCTACACTCGATTTATTAGCTTCACGCATTCAGTTGACCTCCTTCATCATTTAGTTTTCACTGTAACGCAGTACGCCAGTCACATGCCAGAAATATATAACATCAGAACAAAAGTGTTTTCTGGAACAAGCAGTTCCTACTTAAAAATAATAACTAATCAGACAGTTTGTTAACTTGTCTAACACAATCTAATCCATATCTTGAGCAAATCCAACAACAACGTCATGTTATAGTCTGTTCAGAGCTTGCTGTATGCCTGTGCATGCTCTTTTGATGTTTGCTTGGGATTCTAGTACTTGTCTGAAGTTTTCATGGGATAAAGTGATAAAAAAAAAATTTTTAAAGGACCCATATTTTACTATTTCTTTAAAAAGTTAACACAGGTCTCAGACATCCTTGAAAGTGTGTTGATGCTCCAGCTGGAATATCTCTCAGATAATGTACTTTTTCATACCTGAGACCTTTCATACATTAATTTAACTTCTCCACATGCCCTGTTCTAGACACAAGGCTCATCCCCCCAGAGAACAGCAGAGCTGAGCAACATCTTTTTCTTTATTGTTGTTTAACAGCGGTCTAATATGAGGTCACAACAGGGGGAAATTTAATTGGCCTGTTTAACCCTCTGGCCAGTACATGGGCAATTGGCGGTTCAGGGGTAGGTTTCTCACCTGCCATGAAGTCCCAAGTCTGAATAAAATAGGAGGATTCGACCTCAGGTATAAAGAAACACATCAGGTAAAACCTGTGCCAAGTTGTTGTGTGGGTCAGATGGTCGGCTGTGGTGACCCCTCAACGGGTACAAATTATGATCAATACATTGGGCACAAAGTCTCCTTGGAATCAGAGGATTTATGGACAAGGACCCATGGAGAGCATCATCAAAACTGTAGAAAAAAAACATTAATGTGGCTGTGGTTACTCTGACACAAAAGAAGGCACGTCTATGTGTGTGTAAGACCTAAAATATTCTGGTACCATGGCTTCATCACTGATGATGATGATTGGTTCAAGTTACACCATCAGGTGTTTCAAGAAAACTTTTTTTTTATACAGTTATAGTAAAGTATAAGCTCAGTCCCATCAGTAGGCTATTAACTGTATTTATCACATTTATTTTTTGTGCTTATGTTATAAGGAACAGTTGATTGTGATTGTAATTCTGATAACTTCTTAAGTACCAAGCATGCAGTTGTTTAAAACACTGCAAAGGTTTCTGAAAATGAACTGTCTACGTTCTTTAAGAGGTAAACAGATAGAAGAGGTTGCTTGTTGACGATCACCTCTTTACCACTTCCGTGACAAACCAATGCTAGAAGAATGATTAAAGATCTGTCACTTGTACTCTCATTATCTAGTTTAGCACCTTTAAGAGTAATCCAAACAAGAAAGACAGAAGAAAGTTGTTGATCTTCATCCATCAGTCGTCAAACAATGTAATGAGCACATGATTCTGTGCTTACGTACTGTATCTTTACAGAATTGCCACACACTGAAAGAAAAGGTGTCATAGACCATATGTACCGGACACACTTATAATCTGTCAACATGGCACCTGTCGGGATCGGTTGTATACACACTGTACTCCTTCACTAGTGAAGAATGAATATAAGTGCAACGGATATCACATGCACCATGATGTTTGCTCTGACAATATTGGCCGAATGTCTTCGGGACACGATGTGGTTCCTACATTATAAAGTATCTCCTTCTTAGAAATGCATAAAACGTGGCATCTTTTGTGCCTCATCAATAATACACTACACGGCTTCGTGCTGGTAGAAAAAGCAACTGTTAGGACAGAGTTCTTTCTAGGAAGATTTATTGTGATTGCCTGTGTGTCCTATTTTTAATTTATAATGAACAGGTAATTGAAAGATGGAAAACTAGGGACCTCATTTAAAATTCAAACATGACTTCAGTGGGCTTTATGTTAAAAGCTGAAGCTATGAAAATAGTTTTTTTTAAACAGGTTTCCTTTTCTTTTATCTATATTGAATTATCCTTATATCATGATTGAGTTTTGTAATTTATAAAATAGGTGTCATGTTGAAAATAAGTGTGTGAAGGTTGACTGGCGGTCCTACCACAGTCATAAAATAGGAACAAATCCGCTGGTAATCACCACTGGCCTCCACGGTACCTAGCTGGACTACAAGGGTTCCTAGATGGACGGATGGATGGATGAAATGGGTTTATAATCCATTAGAGTAATATACTAACAACTTTATTTCTAAAATTGTGTGTATTTAAACACAGCTAGATGAAGCGTCGAAAAGAATTTAGGTTTGCAGAACGGCGCATTGTAAAATGGCTTCTTTTGTGTCCACTTGAGACCCCTCGCGGTCAAAAGAAGAATTACATTTGAAAAGTGCATCAGGCAAGATTGTTCTTCCAAGGTCGCAACTCCAAGGCCCTGTTTGATTGGACCAGTTTTGCAGTTCTAGAGCTGAAATTCAGATTCTTTCATCTTATTCTTCATTTAGACATTTAGACTTATATTTCTAAGTTCTGAGAAATTATTTAAAACGGTTCTATATCAAGGTACGAGCTGCAGCTCAGAACTGGTTTCATGCGATGACTAAAATGTTAAAGGGCAGATGCAGTAGCTGTAAAAATCAGATTAGGGTGAGGACAGAGTTGGGTTAAATCAGATGTAAGACTTCTATGCTAACAGCAATCTTTTTAACCAAGACAATACCACAGTACTTGTAGTTTCAATGGCCACTTCATTAGGTACGCCTTGCTAGTACTGGGTTGGACCGCTTTTGCCTTCAGAACTGCATTAATTGTTTGTGGTACAGATTCAACATGGTGCTGGAAACCTTCCTTGCGGTCCATCTCGACGAGGGCATCTCGCAGTCGCTGCAAATTTGTCAACTACACATGCGTAATGCGAATCTCCGTCCCACCACGTCCCAAAGACGCTCTGTTGGATTGAGATCGGGTGACTGTGGAGGCCGTGTGAGTACAGTGACCTCACTGTTTTGTTAAAAAAAAAAGCAGTTTGATGATTTTATCTTTGTGACATGGCATGTTATCCTGTGATCATAAAGGGATGGACACGTTTAGCAACAATACTCAGGTAGGCTGCGGCACGTAAACCATGCTCAAGTGGTACTAAGGGGCCTTGCGTTGTATAGATTAAAAAAAAAAAGGTCAAATGTAGACTTTCGCAAATTGTGACACATGCCTTCAAAGTTTGCGTATTCAGCAAAACATTTCCATCCCAATGCTTAACATTAGTCAGGTAAATTCACTTGCCTACACTGTTTACAGTTTCTAATTTAAATTCCAATTACCTTAGACATGCAACACAAAAACCTTTAATAAATAGTTATGCGAGATTCTCTTGTTTTGGAATCCTCCATGACTCACATGACTCATCAATACACCACTCAGAGATTGAGGAACACTGTGGAATGTGTAAATCCCTCATAAATACTGGAACTTGAATACTAAGTAACCTTTGGTTCCCTTTGGAGAACATTGTGCCACTTGTAATTACATCTAGTGCTGTGAGAAAGTATTTTTCCCTTTCTTAAATTTCATAGTGAAATCTTGAATGATTGAGGTCATCAAACAAATTTAAATAATATTTTAACATTACACAAAGACAACTCACATACAAACACAGTTTTTAAATGATGATTTCATTTATTAAAGGAAAAAAGACGTCCAAATGTGCCTGGCCCTATGTAAAAAAGTAATTGCCCCCACTCCCCTGCTAAACAATGAATGCATTCATCCTGTTGAATCAGGAAATCACTTAAATAGAAAAAAAAAAAAAAAGCCACACTAAAAGATCTCACATCATGCTGCGATTTAAAGAAATATATAAGAAACAAAGTAATTGACATGGATCAGTCTGGAAAGTGTTACCAAGTCATTTCTAAGGCTTTGGAACTCCAGAAAGGGGCAAATACTTTTTCACAGCACTGTAATTAGTCTAATGAATAAATAAACAGAGACTGTATTTATGAATATGTTTAAACACGTCCATAAATACAGGCTCTGTTTATTTATTCAGGGTCGGGGTGCCAACACTTTGTTGTCTGTTATTGGAAATTGTCACTACAGAAGATGAATGTTTATTACAAATTATATTATTTAGATCAAAGGTCATAAGTAATTAAACTTTATTAATGGCATAGAGAAAACTAACACACATAAACCACTAGAAATCACCAAATTATACAAGAATTAAAATCTAATTCAGAGTTAAATTAAGAAAAAAAATTGTAGCATAGACTGTTATAAAAAAAATAATATTTTCCCAAGCATTCTGAGTCACACGAACCATTCCTCTGCATTAAGGCAAATACTCCTTGGCTTAACTTAAAGCAACAGGCTTCCCAATCTCTTCCCAATACCTCTCTGTTAACAATGCCAAAACACAGTGTTCAGTTAAAATGTTTAAAATATTTATGTATGAAAATAAGAAAAGAAACATGGTTATTAAATAAAGTGAATAGTCATCTGCATATCCCAAATGTTCTCATATTGCACACCTGTAAGGCATCATTCAAGATCCAAGGCAAGATCCAAATATTGTGATGTAGTAAAGATACAGAATCTGAAGACAATAGCAGAAAATGTAATACAATTGATGAGGGTTATGTGACATTTAAGACCAAACTGTGTAAGTAAGCCCGTTCAAGACGTTCACAAACGCAACAATACTGGCTGAGACGCATCTGACCCGCAACATTTCATACGTTGGAGGACGGTTTCGGGGCTTCTTGGTTATCAGCGAGGTTGAGCTTTTGTCTGGAAAATCACCGTTAAGGAACGTTCAAAACTCTGTAAGAGCAGCTAAGACATTGTTTTTAATCTTTATATTAATAATCTGTGCGAGCAGTTAAAAGCTTGTAATACTGGATGCATGATGGGAAACAATTCTGTAAACAATCTTATGTTGATTTCAGCCCAAGTAGCCCTGGTCTTTAGCTAACTGATTGCTCTGTTTACAAAGCTGAAAATTACATCAAATACAAGGTTGAGTCAAAAATTATCCACACTCCGGTTATATTAAATGCCAGAGTGTAAACGGCAGAGTATGGAACAGAAACATGCTGTTTCCCTACTGATAAAAAGTTCAGAAGTCAACCATCAGCTGGAAAAACCATCAATGCTTACAGTTTTCTGGGACTCTCAAGGGCCAGAAGTATTGGAACACCATCCGAAAAAAGGTTTAACAATCAACAGTGCTCGTTGCAGTGAGACGCTTATTGAAGAGCTGAGGACTAAACCTTGGATTAAACACAGGGGACTGATATCCGAGGGCGTCATGAATTCGTGTGACGATACACGTCCACACACTTCTGCAAAAAGCGTCCTCCCTGTAGTCCTGATCTCGCGCCATCGGACTTTCACCTGTCTGGTCCCCTGAAAGCAGCCTTACGAGGAGGACAATTCAAATTTGATGAAGAACTGAAGGCAGCGGTGCTTTCGTGGCTCACAGCTCAGACTAAAACAAGTTTTACGGAAGCTTACTGACAGAAGGACAAAGTGTATCGAAAAGCAAGGAGATTATGTTGGAACATTATGCATTTGTCTTTTCTTAAAGTTAATTACAATAAATTATACAGCCGGAGTGAGGATAATTTTGGACTCACCCTTGCACGTGTGTGTGTGTGTGTGTGTGTGTGTGTGTGTGTGTGTGTGTGTGTGTGTGTGTGTATAAATAAACCAATTAAAACTTGGAAAGGATACATCGAAGAGCTCAATTCTTCCAGCTGAGAAAAAAAATAAAATGAAAAATAAACGTCATGTAACATTAAACAGTGAAATGCATCAATGTCATTGTTAATCAATTTTTTTTTTATTAAAAAGACATTCACATAGGAATATAGGCATACAACAAAACATGGTACTGAAAAATATACACAATGTGATTCCTGAAATGTTTCAAATGCATGTGAAGTAGTTGTTCGGTAAGCTTCTAAAATGTGTATTAAATGAATATTACACACACTTGGGTATAAATTAAAAAAAAATCCTACAAACCTTGCCTAAAGTTTTACCTAGTTCTATATATTTCACAACTAATATAAATGCAGAGAATTGCACAGGCATAAATAATTAGTACTTACATTCAGTAGAAGTTTGTCCATATTGGTATCGCAGGCGAGCTTGCGCTGGTCCACAGGTACGTCGTCCACCTCTGCGTTGAGGTCGAAGTGAAGTCGAGCGAGTTTCTCCTGCATCTCTCGAACATGCTCCATTTGATCAATGGAACACTCATTGCCTTGTACATAAAAGGAAAGATCACATTTTTTCCCCCTCTTTTTCGGTTTAATTCCGCTGTAGAATCACAATACGATTCTAGTTTAAAATACCAGCTTACCAAACGCCTGAAGTTTTCCAGAGTGAAAGTCATTGAGGAGACTAAGCAAGCCTTTCTCCATCTCCTGCACGTCAGAGACGTCTGTGAGGAACGAGTGCTGAATAGTGGAGTCCTGGTTACTCAGTTGACTCTGTAGCTTTGGCTTATCTCTCACATTTCTGCGTATCATCAAAAAGGGACAGCCATCAGTCTATGATTTGGAATTACTGTACGCTTAGGGCATTTTCCTGCTCATTTCCCATGGAGTCACGACCGGGTGCGTGGCTTAGGACTTTGCTCATTGCAGCAGGGACGCTGAGAGCCGCACATGCTCTCGTGAGGTGAATTGGAAAACATTGATTATGTGACAGCATCATGGGCACCCAAGACTCATCTATGTCCAAGGGGACCAAAGGTATAAGGTTTATTTAGCGTACAAAGAGTCCAACGCCACCAACCCAGGCTCCGAACTCCCCAGATCCGGACAACACAACAAACCACACAAAGATCTTTTTGAGTCGCATCCCGAGGGTAGCACAAGGGGAACCTCCTGTTATGGATAATCATTGTATAATATATGGCTAAAGGTTTGTAGACACCTGACCATCACACAGATCTGTAGGCCTTCCCCAAACATTTACTACAAAGTTGAAATTATATAACAATGACATTTTAGCATTACAGTTTCTCGTCACTTAAACGAAAGGGCCTGAATGTGCCAAGGAAATGCACAAAGACAGGTCAATGAACACATGGTTAGCCGAAGCTGGAGTCGAAGAACACGAGTGGACCGCACAGAGCCGTCACCTCAACCCCACTGAACTGACTGCATGTCTTATTGTTCCTGACATCAGTAATGCTTTTGTGGCTGAACGGACACAGCAATCTCCACAGCAACACTCCGAAATCTAGTGAAAAGACTTACTCAGAGGAGTAGAGAAGGATTAAAAAAGGATTTAATCTGGAATTGGATGTTCAAAAAGCACTTATGGTTAGGTTTCCACAAACGTTTGGCCGTGTATAATAGTATTATAACTTAATACTTAAGTTAAAATTAAATCTCATTACTGTACAGTTAGTTAGTAGGCATCTAGACTGAGCAAATGTAAAAAGCACTCCGCTCTGCCATGGGATTGGGTTATATGCAGGATCAGATGGTACGTTAACTCATAATTCGATGGTATGTTAATTCATATTAATAATAATGTATGTTAAAACGGGCTCATCGATTTTAATAAATGTCCACATGGGTTTGCTCCAGGTTCTCTGGTTTTCTTTCAACAAAAAAATTTGCTTGTAGGTAAGGAGCTGCAAATGAGTGTGTAAATAGGAACGGTGGCAAAGTAGTTAGCAATGTGCACCCCCACGATCACGGACTCATGTCTGTGAGTGTGTGTGTGTGTGTGGAGGTTGTATGTTCTGGATACACTAGATTTATCCCACAGTCCAAAGACATGCAGATTAAGCTAAATTCCATCCGCTTGTAGTGTTTGAGTGAATGTGAGTGTGTGTGTGCCTGTGTGCCCTGCGATGGATTGGCACCCTGTCCAGAGTGTACCCTGCCACAGGCCCCTGAGTCCTCTGGAGTGGGCTCCAGGCCTCCTGCGACCCTGTACATTATAAGTGCTTTAGAGAATGAATGAGAGTGAATATGTGTGTGTGTGTGCGCATGCCGTGCCCCGTGATGGACGGGCATCCTATCCAGTGTGTATTCCCCATCATGCCTAGTATAACTCTAGATCTATCACCACTGAGTTGGCGTAATAATGCAGTTACTAAAGATGAACGCATGTTGCATCAGTGCATTAAAAAAAAAAACTTTGCCACGGCTCACCTGCGAAATTTTGTCTTCTGGTTTGAGTGGGTACCAGTGCCTGTGCCAATGAACCCTAAAGTCCTGCCGCTGGAGCTGATGTTCTTGCGCGCCGTGACTGGCGGAGCAGCCTGGTTGGTCGAAGGTCTTGGACTTTTTCGTTTCATTTTCCTCTCCTCCATGCTGCTATAATGTACAACATCCGCGTCTTAATCTCAGGATTAAACATTGAAGACATTACACAAGGAGTTCAGAAGCAGCTAGACACTAATCATCATCTCAACAGATAAGAAAAGAAGTCAGTTTGTTTAAGGTATCTGTTATTATTTCTGTACAGTGATCAGCAGCCCAGGAGGAGCAGGAAGGCAGAAGCAGCACAAGGACAGGAGGACAGAAGGAGCACGAGGACAGAATGAGCACGAGGACAGGAAGGCAGAAGGAGCACGAGGACAGAAGGAGCACGAGGACAGAAGGAGCACGAGGACAGAAGGAGCACGAGGACAGGAGGACAGGAGGAGCACGAGGACAGGAGGAGCACGAGGACAGGAGGACAGAAGGAGCATGAGGACAGGAGGAGCACGAGGACAGAAGGAGCACGAGGACAGAAGGAGCACGAGGACAGGAGGACAGAAGGAGCATGAGGACAGGAGGACAGAAGGAGCACGAGGACAGGAGGAGCACGAGGACAGGAGGAGCACGAGGACAGGAGGAGCACGAGCACAGGAGGACAGTTCCTACTCTACATCCACCAGCTGGTTTGTTTACATTCAGAGCTTTTGGACCTTATACACACTTCAGTCTTAGTCTAACAATATTACGCTAACATTAAAAAGTTTTACTGTCATTATAAATACATGAGTATGACTCGGTAGTTAATCATGTCAGAGGGGGAAAATAAACATTAATTATAATCTACTGTGATATTTAGCGACTTAATAAACAAATAACTCCTCATGTGTACAATGACAGCGACAGATAAACAATTACCTCCAAATGTAGACTTCTCCGTTAAAATGAACAAAAATATTTTCTATAAAACATGCCTAGAAAGCCTGAAAATACTCTTTTTTTTTCTTTTTTTTTACATGTATAAAACGCAACTCCTGTACTGGATCCAGGAAAAGTTTACAGACGCCACTTCCGGGTTGAGGCGCGTGACGTCATGTCCTTTATCTACGTCACACAGAGAAAAAATACAACTGTCGCTGTTTTAACTCGTTAAAAAGAAAAGTTGCATTTTTATTATAGAAAACGTTTTTTCAGGGTCGTTTTATTTTATTATTTATTATTTTAAACCTATAAACCCTGTGCTCTGTTTAGCAAAAACATGACTTTAAGAAGCTGAGACATATTAATGTTTTTTTTTTAGATTTTTTTTTAATCTGGACATGCTGTAGGTGTGTGTAACCGGATCTGATAAATAAATAAGACATAATGTAAGACATTTTTAAAGCTGATTATGGTGTCAATATAGTTCTACCTTTATTTCACTTTATATTTGTCACTTTGCACCCATGGGGTCCAGGTTCGATTCCCGCCTCGGGTCTGCGTGTGTAGCGTTTGCATGTTCTCCCCGTTCTTGGTGGGTTTCCTCCGGGTACTCCGGTTTCCTCCCACAGTCCAAAGACAAGCAGATTAGTCTAATTGGTGTTCCCAAATTGCTCGTAATGTGTGTGTGTGTGTGTGTGTGTGTGGCCTAAAATGGATCGGCACCCTGTCCAGGGTGTACCCTGTCTCGTGCCCTAAGTCTACTGCTGATAAATCATGCTGATATAACATTAATATTTAATAAACATGACATTCAACATGTTGTGCATTGTGTGATGATGCGTTTCAGGTCAGCGCTGTTGTAAAGAGTGTTTTTTGTCACCTTGACCCACCCTGACCTCCTCCGACCTCTTCTACCAACTAAACTGAACCAGCACAACCCTGCGTGGCTTCTGTTGTCTGCACAATCAGCAGTTTCTGAAATAAACACAAAAGCAAGTCTGACACCAACAACCAGGCCAAAGTCCAGCACTTTTTTTTTAATGTAAATATTAACTCGAGCTCTTGACCTCTGTGTCTGGGTTGTTTTGCATTACATTACTGACACATGACTAAATATGACACATATATAAATATTTAATGATTATTATTATTATATGTATTATTACATTCGTAGTTTCTTTTCCATCCAAAACAGCAACTTGTATTGGCTTTTTGTTGCCTGTAGGTGGACCTCTTGTCTATGGATTAAGGCATGTACACATATGAGGTATGTGCTTAAATAATTTGTCAATTCCTCTCAATTTAATAATTTAGGTGTAATTTATTTATTTTTTGTTTTTGCCATTATGGTCATTCATCTAATTTGTAATGTTATGCTTATACAGTGTGAAGAGCAAAGTAAAGATGAGTTGTTTTCAATTTTTTTTATCTCAATTAAAAGGCTCCTCTGAAGTTTCTTTCCATGTTCACCTGGTTTCCTCTGGGTTCTCAGGTTTCTTCCTACCTTACAAACAGGGATGTTGCGTGACACCAGACAAGGCAAAGGGCGAGGCCGGGGGACGGGGGCTAACAAATTTATTTATTTTATTGTTTATTTAAATTAATTGTGATGAAAAACATAGCAAGAATGGAGCTCTTACCAGAGGAAAGTTAATATACTATATATGGAGGGTGTATGTACACACACACACATACACACACACACACACACACACACACTCTCACACACGCACACACTGAGACCCTTATAACTGATAATAATTATAATAAATAATAATAAAAAATCTGCCCACAACAGTGCAAATACATAAAAGATGTTTATTTACATAATTAGGGACATTATAAAGGTGTAGACATATCTATCGACTAGTATTATTTTGTTATGGTTATTATTGGATTTTATTTATGTACTGTAGCAATATTTATATAACAATGGACATTGTCACAAACACAAAGCAACTTTACAGAAATATATAAAATATATTTCCAGATATAAATTTTAAATCTGTAATTCTATCCTTAGATAGCAAGACAGAAGCAATGACAGCAAGAAAAACCACTTTGAGACGACATGAGGAAGAAACCTCAAGAGGAACCAGACTCAAAAGGAAACCCATTCTCATCTGGGTGTCAGCACATTGTGCAATATTGAATAATTCCCTTCTATCACTGTGTAAAAAATTGTAATAGTGAAACTAGGAAGCTCATTATAGTTTTAATATATTAAAATTATTATAGTTATTAATATTGAGTGCAAAACTGTCAGTGGACACATCATCAAATTGTCCAAATGATATAATACAAGTCTAATTGATGGGCTGATTACAAGGTTAATGATTGTATGCACTGTAAATTAACATTTAAAACCAGGAAGTGATCTTAATGTGATACACAGGGTCTGAATTAGGTCTACATGAGTGGAAAGATCAAGAATAACAAAAAAAAGACCTAATGGCTAAAATAAAATACTATTTAATGCTTTGTTGTTTCTTTTCGTCAGTTTTCTTAAGATTTGAGTTTATCTGTGATCAGTGGAGTTTTTTAATTTGAAGTGAAGTGAGGTGAAGTAGAGGAGGCATCCATATGTTTATCCTTGCACTGCAGTATATTCCACCCATATTTATTCTGTGTATACTGTATCATGTACACATGTACTGTATATCATGAATGTATGTACCTTTTCCACATTTTATGTTACAGCCTTATTCCAAAATGGATTAAATCGATTTCTTTCCTCAGAATTCTACACACAACACCCCATAATGACAATGTGAAAAAAAGTTTGAGGTTTTTCCAAATTTATTAAAAATTAAAAAAAAAAAAACTGCAAAATCACATGTATATAAGTATTTACAGCCTTTGCTCAATACTTTGTCGATGCATCTTTGGCAGCAATTACAGCCTCAAGTCTTTTTGAATATGATGCCACAAGCTTGGCACACCTATCCTTGGTCAGTTTCGCCCATTCCTCTTTGCAGCACCTCTCAAGCTCCATTGACTGATATCAGGTTGGATGGGAAGCGTCGGTGCACAGCCATTTTAAGATCTCTTGAGAGATGTTCAATCGGATTCAAGTCTGGGTTCTGGCTGGGCCACTCAAGGACATTCACAGAGTTGCCCTGAAGCTACTCCTTTGATATCTTGGCTGTGTGTTTAGGGTCATTGTCCTGCTGAACGATGAACCATCGCCCCAGTCTGAGGTCAAGAGCGCTCTGGAGCAGGTTTTCATCCAGGATGTCTCTGTACATTGCTGCAGTCATCT
>JAOVVA010000002.1:4627561-4643084 GCA_028565275.1 Leiocassis micropogon | reverse complement strand
TCAAATGCTTGTACGGCTGCCTGTGACCTAAAAGAGAGTATTCAGATAAAATGCAAATATAATAAAAAGAAATAAAAAAGGAAATATTCAAATAAAGATCATGAAATAAGAATATAATAATAAACAAAATTCTTGACACTTTTCAGTATCGATACTGATAACAAAATGAGCATCTGCCTTAGAATCATCAAGAAGCAATCACAGTGTCGTCATGTTTCTCTGGTTTACGCAGTTACAGTAATGTGCTAGGCTACTCGACTCTTTCTTGCTCTTTTTTTTTTAAATTTAATCGTCGGTTATTTTAATACACATGCACATACAAATACAGTCTTAGCTATACAGTAAGAAATAATAGGAAATATGCAAACAAGTAAACAAATTAACACAATCAGGCTGGGGACTAAATATGCGCCATAAAATAGAAAGTCAAGAGAAATTATTAACGTAGCACCAAAAAGGGCTCCATAACAGCCAAAAATCATCAGACTTTTGATGTATACCATAGGTGAGTTTCTCGAGAGGAAATAATGTACATGCTTGAGACAACCACATTTTAAAAGATGGTACCTGAGGAGATGACCCCAATAGAAGTATGCATTTCTTTGCCAGATAAACCAAAGTTAGAAACAAGTGTTTGGTGTGGAAGTCCAACACATTCTTGCTCGATTCTTAATAATCTTAAAGATCTAAAGATAATGTTTAGCTAGTTGGTAATGAAGTGCTTCAGTTATTCGGATCGTGTTCATGTGCAGTTGCAGCACAGAAGAGCAGGTTGTGTGCTTTCGTATAGCTGTGAGCATCATTGGAATCTCTTACAGTCAAAGACCGGTAGTGGCTTATGGTCTTGAACAGTAGACTTGCTAAGAGCTTCTGTTATTTTGATTGATCTGGGTTTTTTTCACAGAGTTTTTCTCACCTATCAGCGTTTCCTGTGTTGAGGTTTCTGCTCTGTACCGCTAACAATGAACCCTTGTTGAGTTTTTTAAGATGCTTGATAAGAGTAATCTTTGCATTAGAAGCAGTAATATACACTATACACAAATAATATACACGGATAAAGAGCGAGGTTTTGGGATTGACCCATGACCCCAAAATGAACACGTGTACAAGCATTGTTCCGCTCCTTTGCTTTATGCTTCCTTCTCTTGTGTCATTCAGAACAACTGCGGCGTGTGGATCAGGGCATGGACCAGATCAATCAGGACATGAGAGCGGCTGAGAAGAACCTGACCGACCTGTCGAAGTGCTGTGGCCTGTGTGTCTGTCCCTGTGATAGGTCAGAGCTCAGCTCATGTAAAAAAGCTGTATTTTGGAACCACGCAGCAGATATTGTTTACTACTCTTACTAATAAACTTAGTGGTTCTGTATAAAATGAATCTCTCGTATCTGATGGTGTTGTCTGATGTTATTCCTGTTTGTCTTTCAGAGTGAGCTCTATCGAGAATGACAGCCGGTACAAGCGCACCTGGGCCTCTGGCAGTGATAATGCCAGTGCAGAGGGAGGCGAGGGAGGCGTGGTCTCCAACCAACCAAGCAGCCAGCGCAACGGGCAGACAACAGCAGCTTCCGGGCCCTATATAAAGAGGTACACAGTAAAAAAAATATATATAAATAAATGTCACCAAGCATAGCACATACACACCGTACACTGGTAACTAGTGTATTAGGTTTAAGCTTAACCAATTTATTTTAATCTCGGGAAATCCTGCAGCAATATTTAACATACTGAACTGAGTTATAAAGAGTGTTCAAGTCAAACCAGGACTGTTGGATGTGATGGTGAAATTTCTGGGGAATGAAAGGGGGCAAAATGATTGACGTTTACAAAAGATGTCCAGCTTTGACTTGCCTTTGTATTACTGGAAAATGAAAGTGTTAATCAATTTTTTCGTTTGTTTTTCTTATTTGTTTTTCTTTCTTTTCTTTTCTTTTTTGACCAGAGTAACAAATGATGCACGTGAAGATGAGATGGAGGAGAACTTGGATCAGGTCGGCAGCATCATTGGAAATTTAAGGAATTTGGCCGAGGACATGGGTAATGAGATCGACAAACAGAACAAGGTTATTGACCGCATCAATGATAAGGCAAGTTTACTGAACATCAACTTTTTTATTTTTATAACAAGCAGTTATTATTTAGTCCTTGTGTGTGTCAGTTAGTAAGAACATAAAGAACATATGTGCATTAGATTCATCCCGGTTATGTAGTCTGCCATGTGGTCCAGTGCAAATTAAAATTATTTTCAGGTCTTAAGGGACGTGTTTGTCACAGAAGGTGCGTGCTGGCGTTCACCCAATTAAACCAGTGTACAGCTGAGCACCAGAGTGCACCAGTATCACATTCTCAACACATGCAGTACAAGCTTGAAATAAATATATTATTGGTTGCTGTATTTGGGTACCAGTGCTTGAAATGACTGACTGATCAAAAGCAACAACAGATCAGGATGTTCCTCAGGACAGAATGGCACAACAGGGTACAATGACGGTGCACGTAGAGGGCGCATGTCTTTGGGCTGTGATCAGACGCCCAGCCCGAATCCAAATCTAGATTTCGAATCAGATTGCTTTCATGTAGCACTGGTTAAACAGTGTAAATAAATAAATAAATAAAATTTGATTTTTGAAAATGCAATCTGAAGCAGAGGTGGTTTGAAATCAGATTCCGATCAGATTCCTAAAGATGTGTCTCAGTCTGGACATTACTCGCTCAGTTCGGATTTCAAACTGTCCATTATGTCACTCGCAGGGATCCATGGTGGAAAAACGAGCGGCGAGACGATGGAAGAAATGGAGATGTATAGGCACTACCGGTCAAAACTTCGGGATCACTTTTATTAACCAAGGAAACAAACACTGTCGGAGTTATAATGACGCAAATGATGAATGTGTTCTTTAAACTTTGCAGCAATTACAGCCGGACAGACCATAGGCATTCTAGCTGTCAATTTTTCAAGATAATCTGATGAGATTTCACC
This sequence comes from Leiocassis micropogon, assembly GCA_028565275.1. Lineage (NCBI taxonomy): Eukaryota > Metazoa > Chordata > Actinopteri > Siluriformes > Bagridae > Leiocassis > Leiocassis micropogon. The sequence goes on along the minus strand of JAOVVA010000002.1, from coordinate 4,640,105 downwards.
CCAGAGCATCTCCCAGAAGATGGATTGGCTTGATGGAGTCTTCCTCCGTACCATACGGTCAAGCCGCTGCCACAACAGCTAGATAGGTTTCAGATGCGGAGACGATGCCGGCCTAACTTTGAGAGAGCTGATTGGCCGAGCTCTCTCAGAGGGGAGGGATGAGAGTTACTCAGTGCTCCCACATTAATCACGGCTCTACAGCCAATCAGGGGCGTCTGTGAGCTCACGCAAGAAGCGGTTAGCGCTGTCCTCCGACTGTGTTACGCCGCCCCCAACGGTGTGTAAGCGAGCACTTCGAAAAGATTCGGTCGGCTGGCATCACGTGGTTCGGAGGAAACACGTGATAGTCTTCAGCCCTCCCAGCCGAGTGGTAGTAGTAGAAGTAGTAGTAATGTGGGAGCCCCCTAGTGACGGGGAGGAATTGGACACAACTAAATTAGGGAGAAAATCAGGGGAAAAAAATAATCATTTGTGAATTGCATGGAAATGTGTTTTTCTTTGTAAAACAAAGTAATTTGCAAGTGATCCCAAACTTTTAAGCCGTAGTGTAAGTAATTATAGTTTTGTAGAGAGTTAGGTTGCGGAAGTTAATTTTTCCACCTTTGGCTCTATTACTGCTTTGTATGTAAAAGCCATTTGATTTATTTTTTCTTTTTCAGCGCAGTTAGATTAACAATGTTTTCAGGAAGAGTATCTGATTTAACCGCAGTATAGAAATGGAGAACAGTAGTCCCTGGACAGAGGAGGAAGTGAAATGTCTATCACTTTGGGAGGATGCGTCAGTACAGGCAAAGCGAGAGGGAGCGTACAAAAACAGGACGATATATGAGGAAATGTCGTGCTGCGAGCCTTGTTACCGTAGCAACCGATGCAGATACGCTGACAGTGTGACGGATTTGGGCTGCCGGTCTGAACGGAGCCAAATCCGAACTGATCTCTTTCACATATCCGTGTGGACAGTCAGAATCTCTGTCTAAGGTTTTGTCATGTTTTGCTTTTGAGCAGTATGTTACTACTTTTATATATTTACACACGGGCAGTTTTACAGAACATTAAAAACGCACATTTAAGGTACATTAAAAAAAAAAAAAATCCTTCTGCTTATTAGTATTATATATGTATATGGTCTGGATCCAAAGGCAAATGTGTTTTAAATAAAAGTTTACAGCACATGCTGAAGTTGACGCTCTCTCACTAATGAACACAAGAACATGAAATGTTTTAGCGCATCAGAGCAGATGCTGTTTCATGCGGAGGTGATTTCCTGCTTTAGGCCAAAGATAGTTTCTGGTCCGCTTCCAATAGGCTTTTGAATTCAGATGACTTTAAAGACATAAAATCTACGTCATCTTGTGTGTGAAATAAGAAAAATAAATAAATGGATAAAATAATTGCAGAAATGAAAAGATGCCTATGGATCCAGGCTTGTGAGTCACTCTCTGTATACGTGTCTAATTTTCAGTCCGGCTAACGCTGTCCTTTCTTTTGTTTTTTGTTTTTTCCCAGGCGGACATGAATAAAGCTCGCATTGATGAAGCCAACCAGAGAGCTAACAAGCTCCTGTAGAGAAGCGATTTCAACGGATGTGAACAAGCAGCTTCTCTTTCTTCATCTCTCTCTTTCTCTCTCTCCCCATATCGTGAACGCATACAAGCACCTTTTCATTTGTAAGGCAAAGCTTTAGAAGTGTTCTTCAGTGCCACCTGTGCCTTTGTCATTGTTTAGATGCTATTTTGTAAATAAAACTACACACACACACACACACACACACACACACACACATAGACTCTCACGCACTGCCTCAATCAGGTCTTTATCACTAGATGTGAGAGAGATGATGCTGGACACAGCGTGTAATGCAATATGCTCTGGTCATCGCTGTCCTGACTTTCTGTAATATTCTCAGCGGGGGGCGCCGTTTAAACGGAACGCGCTCTCCTTTACTGCGTAAGCGTTTATTATTTTTTAGACCAGAGACCTGAGTTTGGTGTTTCTACACTTCTGTGTGTATTTGCTTCATGTAGGAAATCTGAATTTAGACGAACCCAGTCGTACTTGGGGTCATTATATAATTGTTTACTTGTTTTATCCATCTGTTTGTTCTTGATTGTATCTGTATTTAATTATAAAATGGCAGTGAACTTTAAAAAAAAAAGTGAATGAAGTTGTGTGTTAATGTCCCACTGGCACACCATGTTCTTGTTAAAAAAGACTTGTCTGTGCACACACACACACACACACACACACACACACACACACACACACTATAGGCATACATAAAGAAAAATCTATAGTTATGTCACCATATATAATTGCACATATCGTCATTTTAATAAAGCAACAATTGTGCCTTTAGATTCAAATAGTTTGTCCTTGTTTTAAACTTATTGATTTATAGACCAGCAGGGGGCAATGTTGGTCCTGTCTGGAGCTGGGACATTGTAAAGCTATGGCTTCTTTTTGATTTTTCTTTTTTTCCCAACTTATTATTAAATCACCTAAATTTCCATATCACCTTGGACAAATTAACCTGGTTTATTTATTTTTTTTTTTAAGGATTTAGAGAGGAAATGCCAATTCTTTCTCCTAATTCATAACTACTTGTAATCCTTTGATTGTACTTTGTATATAGTTTTGAACTTAAATGTTATTCCGTTACACTTGTTCTACAAAACTCTGTCACTTTCTCAACTATTATGGAAACAGTCGCCCCTTGTTAATTAATAAACTTCAAGGCAATCTCAAATTTTTTTTTGTCCAACTTGTTTTCAATTCTCTATATTTTTTTCAACAAACAAAAAAAAATCTACTGGAAGCTGCCCGGTTACGGGATCTAGAAACTGATTGGATGAAAGGGCTGCTGGGATTTAAGGGGCGGACTTTGAGCTGACCTGGCAGTAGCGTTGTAGGAGGAATTGGAAAGAGTGACTGGTTCATTTGGAGGAGAAAACTGAGTCAAGCTTCCTCTGAAATTCCATGATAGTCATCAACAACTTGTATATGCTATTTATGACCCACAGGAAGACTTCTCACACACTTTGGGTGGGGAAAAAAGCTTAAACAGGGATTTTTGTGTGTTGAATTTATTTGGTGACCCTTAAACATGTTTTTTTTTTTTTACATTTATTGACACTTTCTGCCAGCCTTCAGTGTTTTAAGTCTTCTTTGTTGTTGTTTTTTTTCTTGCAGTTTGCCTTTTTTTCACTCCCTCATCACACTCAGTTGAGTGTGAAGTCACGGTTTACTAACAGGAAACATCTGTTGGCGTGGCTCTCCTTAGAGTGTAAGGACCCGTATAAAGTAACTATATTAACCGGGCAACACTACTGTTCAAACTACTGACTTAATGAAACTTATCACGTCATTACATAAAGGTGTACATCCTGGTCTTGTATTATGCTTGAAGCTTATTCATCTAGTAAAATTCCCAAACAGTGTCACTCCCTCTCTTTCTGTGCAAAACCCCTTACATTTGAACATGTTCAGTCATGAGCTGAAAAAAGCAATGGGCTGGGCTTCAGACCTTCCACTGAGACTTCCCACATGTGCTGCATTCTTTGTGGAGCACTTTAGAGTCCCTGGCACATCTGGAGCAGCTTAACTTTAAATACACAAGGAAGACGTTCACTGCTTACGAATGGTTTTTCATACTTTTACATACTCACACCATCCAGGTCTGCTCTCCTGACGCTTAGGCCATCTGGAGACCATGTTTACTGGCAAGTTGTAAAGTTTAAGTGCTTATACTGTATGTGCATCTCTCTCTGAGTGTGCATATGCCTGTGTTAGGGGGTTGGCTGACCACTCTGGACAACCCCTTCCTGAGAACACCGTGACAGGAAGTCAAAAGAAGGACAATAGAGAAACGAAGAAGTTCTCTGTGAAATCTCTTTTCTGCTAGGTAAGGAGAAATTATTGCTCAGTTCGAAGAAAACTGGAGAAGAGTAGCTGCAAAGGGCGGTGATGGACGGGTTCAGGGCGACCATATGAGAGGTGAAGGGAAACGAGAAGAACGAAGGTCTCAGACGGGAAGGAAAGAAGGGGGCTGTGGTGTAAAAGACACAACGATGAAGAAAACAGTTGTTGCAACCAAGAGCTCTAAAACATCTAGCGGGTGAGTTTCTAAACACACGGTTACATACACATGAAAAAAAAAAAAAAAAGCATAGACATAAATGCCTCTCGGTGTTCTCGTCGCTGTTCTACATCTAATCCTCGTCTGTCCAAAGGTTAATATTTTTTGTTTGGGTGGTGGTGTTATTTTTTATTAAAACTTCTCTGTATGCATTATGTTATAAGAGCAAGAATAGACTCTGTTATATTAAAATGCAGCAGGAAATAAACAGCACCAGTGTTTCAACACTACTGACATCATTCCCTCGAGAGGCATATTTATGTAGTAGAGAAGGAAAAAGCTTGCCAAGAGAAAAAAAAGAAGAAGAAGCAAAAAAAAAACCTTTAGAGAACCGACTACAAGTACGCAAGAAACAACTTCAGGCAACATTAAAACATGGAAAATAATCAGAGCCTACCCGATTCTCCGGTCATGTCCTACGCCATGTCCTACGTCATAACTTACATGACCTCATTTTCCACCATAATACACAAAATGCGATTGACTATTGGTAATATTATTATAACTATGGGGCATTGGTGCCTCAGTGGTAGGTTTCTCGCCTGCCATGTGGAAGGCCAGGGATCGATTTCCAACCAATGGATGCAGTGTCGGTCCCAAGCCCGGATAAAATAGGAGGGTATGCAGCATAAATCCCGTGCCAAGTTGTTGCTCGGACCAAATGGTCCACTTTGGTGACCCCTTAACAGGTGCAGCCGAAACATTATTATTATCATTATTATACGAGTGATATTGGTTTGCCAAAGATCTTTCATTTCTGCTTCTCTGCTCCACTTCATGAATTCCAGAGTAGGTTAAACTCATAGCAGAGGTGTGAGGTTTCATCTGATGGTTTCATCTTTTCTCTCTCTCTCTTTCCTTTCAGGTTGTTTCTCTAAATCACCAATCCCGAGATACCTTGTTTCAAATTTCAGTCTTTCCCCCTTACTCTTAAGTATGCACCATGCTGTCTCCGGCTACTGCGACGTCATCTGCTGTCATCCCCAAACCTACAACCCCATCCTCTTTGCTTTCAGACCGTCCCTCCTCACCGAGGTCTACAACCCCGGTGCAACTGGTAGACGTCTCGGTTGCCCCGACTCCCCAAAAGCCCACCCCGCCTCCTCTGCCCATCTCGCCTCCTTCCTCTATTTATCGAAAATCCCCAAGTTCATACCCACCTCCCAACTCCAAACCTTCCGCCCCTCATCACAAAACAAAGGCTCCTAAGCCCCCATGTCCACCTCTCCCAGCACAGCAGCCATCCGCCGTCCCTAAAGCTTCCTCTACAGGGATGCAAAAGGCTCCTCCACGGCCAACCTCGAAACCCTTATCGCCACCTCTTCAGAGACCGCCACCGCCACTCACTTCGAAAGCTCCTGCAGTACCGTCCCTGCCTGTCCAAGCACAGAAATCGGTCCGTCCCAGGATCAGCATCTTGGAAAAGCTGATCAAGACATGTCCAGTGTGGCTGCAGCTGGGAATGCCCAAGGAAAGAGCTACTCATATACTGAACAAAGAAATGCCTGGGGTGAGAGTGTACAGTATATAGAGATATTTTCTAATATTATAACGTAAATGCATAATAAATGCAACTGCTGGACTAAATTACGGCTTCACAGATCTTCTTAGTGAGGAGGGACCGCGGGCAGTCGTCGATGGTGGTGTCAGTTCGTCTTGCAGACCAGATCCAGGACTTTCATGTAAAAGAAGAAAGGGCCAGTGAGTCTACTTTGATTTCTATGAATGCCCTTAAAATTCTCTTCTAAATCTTAAGGTCATAGGATCGAGCAATCAGGAAAACACCAGGGAAGTATCTGTAATGACATAAAATTGACTGGCTGCCTTTTTTTACCGCACCCTTAGCTATAATAGCGAATCATATTGTTTTAGATGTGCATAACCTGTGCATAACCTGAACTCAAGTGTAAACTGCATTATATAACTATACCAACTTTTAGCCCTGGCGTATTCTTCACCATATACAGTCACTGCAATTTGATCATAACAAATATGAAGCACAACTAAAGAAAAAACCTGTTTAATTTTGACTGAACATCTCACACCTTCGTTCAGAAATGGCAGACAAGGTAGTCTGTGGAGGAGGGGAGATGACCACAGGTTTCCTGTCCTGATGTTAACAGTGTCCGACTTCCTGAACTTTGTGTGTGTGTGTGTTTGTGTGTTGGATGAACACATCTTTTCGTTTATCATGCAATCTTGTTATAATAGAATCTCTGCCCTATTTTGGGTCTGCTGATTAACTATTGCTTTTTCTAAACATGCTTAAAAGCATGCATGGAAGTCAGTATCACAGTGAGGCAGAGCGAGGTACAAATGTTGTTGGTTACTGTGCATTACATTCAGGAAATGATCTTCAATTTCACACTGGGTGTTTATTTGTGTATTTTTCTTACCAGTGGATGAAACAATTATTCTGATAAAGTACTGTTGTTCAACAGTGTCACTGTGGTATGCTCGAGATAAAATCTACAGTATGCACTCAACTTATTACCATAAACAGCTTTGTTTCCGTTTTCTCTTACAGTGTTGTATCTTGAAGGATCTGTCCTGGTCTTCGACAACATATTTAAACTCATTGCTTTCTACTGTGTTAGCCGGTAAGCTAATCTAGGCCTCCAGTATAACATAAATGAAATATGGCTCTCAGGGAACTGAACCTGCTTTCAGGAGAATACAGTGTCCTTTTTTTATTGTTATCCAGGGACATCCTGCCCTGTACCCTGAAATTACCTCAGGCCATTATCCAGGCAATTAAATATGAAGACATGGAGGTGATCTCCACACTAGGAGTAGGTAATAAGAAGCACAAGAGCCACATGCCGTTTTATTACGCAATATTTACACGTTTCCACATCTTTACAGTTACTCTAACATGCACTGAACCTTGTTGACAGAATTCTGGGGCTCGGAGCTGAACAGTCACATTCGTGATGATTTGAGTAAACCTGCAGAAGAGATAAAGCTCTCCTCAGGAAATGACCATCTTTGGTACATCAACCCCATTTCCATTGAAGAATACCATAACAGTCTGCCTCCTAATTCTCCCACACCGATCCTGAGGTCACAAAGCCTCAACGTGCCTGTTCAGACTCAGCCGAAGTTCAAGAGGCCACCACCACTACCTCCACGTCCACTCACCATTTCTGAAGACTCACTGACGCAAGTGTCAACCAAGGCAGCCAAAGAGAAGTTGACGTCAGAGGAGTCTTCACTTCTCTTGCTAAGTTCTTCTCTGCCTTCGGTGCAAAAAGAGGAAGGAAGTCATTGCGGGTATAAAAAGGCAGAGGGAACTCTATTACCCAGTGCTGAGGCAGAAATGTGGAACAAACAAGATGCAGCACAACTATCTCTAAGTGAAACAACGAAACAGGGCAGCAACGCCCCTTCACACAAGATTGCTCCAGTCCCGCTCAGACGCCGGATATCAGAGGGCCAACCATCAGGAGAAGACGGCCAACTGGAACCGATAAAGGAAACTGTCTGTGCATCTGAAGCAGCAGAGACCAATGAGGACCCTGGTACTTCTGTGTCTCTCATTTGCCTCGATGACAGTAACATGGACCAGTGGGTGAGTGAACATTGTGGACAATCTAAAACACCACAAGAGGAAGATCTGGGTGAGAAATCAAAAGCTTCAAATGGAGTTTCCACTGCGAATATGATTCCTGTACTTGAGACAAGGAAGCCAGGTGCTCCAGTGCCACCTCCTAGGAGAAAACGTACCTCTCAGAGCCTGATTTCCCAAGATGCCACAAATAACTCTGAAGGTGTTAATCAAGAGCTAAGCCACATTAATCCACAGCCGACTCCAAGGCCCCAGAACCTTCCAGAGCACCCCAAAGTTCCAGATGTGTCATTATTTTCCCCAGAAGGAGGTGCTCCCCAGCCGGATCATGACTCCTACTCCACAAGCAGCACAGAGGAAGAGGCAGATCCTACCCCAGTGGGTGCCTTGGCGAAGAGGACGTCCACTATCATTCTAGACCGTGCCAAGCAGCGCCTCTCCATGGTTAACTTCTCTACAGTCTTCACAAGCTTCATGAGTACTGACCGCAAGCTTCAGAAACGGATCGTGGAACTCGCTAGAGATGGAAGCATGTATTTCGGTAACCTGGTACAGGACTACCGGGCCTTTACGCTGGACACTATGAGGAGGCATTCCACCAGCACAGAGATGCTCCAAGAGATCAGACAAATGATGACGCAGCTCAAAAGCTATCTGATCCAAAGCACAGAACTGCAGAATCTCCAGGAGGCAGCTATTTATTCTGAGGACAAGCTGGGTAATTTGTCTACATACTTCCATGACAGTCTGAATTTTAAGAAATCTGCTTAGTTCTGTTTTCTTTTAGTATGTTATTCAACATAACTTATAACCTAACTATGTGTTAAGTGTAAAAAAAAAAAAGCTGTTTTACATGTTTGCTGTGGTATTTTTTACATATATTATGGCTGTTTAAGGAAATACATGCACATATTTCCTTTGCAGAGATAATCATCGAAGCATCACTTTATAAGAGTGTCCTGAAGCCCTTAAGAGAGGCGATATATAACGGCCTGAGAGACATCCACTCCCGGGCAGGCAATCTGAAGAAGCTCAAGGAAAATCAGCTGACGGTGCTGGGCACCACCACGACAGATTTGGGTGTGACCACCTGTGTTCCTGACTTACCTGTCATGGAGAAGATCCAAGGGAAGTTGGGAAACTTGCACCAGGAATACTCACCTCAGAAGAAAATCGACCTACTCCTCAAGACATGCAAGATCATATACGAGTCCATGTCTGTGGGCTCCCCAGGTCGGTGTTCTTCACCTTGAATATCTTGGCATGACTAAAATGCTATTTAAAGCGAAGCAGTTTTACAACAGAGTGGTTTTATCCCTTTTATATTAAACATCTAAATCAAGCCGGTGGGGTGGTGAGCTTAGTCACGTCAATAATTGGCCTGGTTGTTGGTTTGAGTATTTCAGAAAACTATAGCCTTAGATTCGTGTTCTTGGGTGACATGTGGTTGTCTGCTGTTGAAGCTCATCCTTCTGAGAATTTGATGTTGTGCATCCTGTTACACTTGTAATTACTGTATCCTTCCTGTAAGCTTGAACCAGTCTGGTCATTCTCATCTGCCCTTTCTCATCAACAAGGCATTTCCACTTGTTTCCACTCACTGCATGTTTTTGTCTTTTTTGCACCATTGTGTAAACTGTAGAGCCTAGTTTTGTGTTGAAATCCCAGGAGATTAGCAATTTCTAAAACACTCAAACTGACCCATCTGGCGCCAACAACCATGGCACAGTCAGAGTTCTAATGTCTGATGTGAACATTAACTGGATGCTTATGATCAGTATCTTCTTGACCTTATCTTCTGCACTGCTGGGACGTGATTGACTGATTGGATAATGTAAAGTGTAATGTGTTAACTAATACTGTACGTTCACTTCAGAGTGTCTGGTTGTTTGATAATATTCATCCAACCATGATGGAAGTCAAGCATGTATCATGGTAGTGGACCTACAGTGCAAATGATATCCCCCTTAGCGTGCTGAAATAGAATCTATTTTCAATTTTATTCATTTCTAAGAATTTGTATTTTTCAGCACAGCAGGCAGCCTGTGTTCTTCATTTCCTCCATTCCTAAAACAGAAACTATTTTGGCTTTGGAAGGAGAATAAGTCCCATGCTGCTTACACGTGTGATCTTTAACAAAAGTTCCTTTTTTTGTCTGGTTGTGGAGAAAACAGGAGGATTTTCTCAGTTGTTTAGTTGCTAATACTCAGCTCCACCCTTTCCTTCTTACACCAAGCTTTGACCCAATACCACAGATGTTCTCATTACTCACATCAAATCAGGAAGTAAGGCCCTTGCAAAACGCTGGTCATGTGTTTAATAGTAGATTAGATTCTGTTTATCATTCGCTGTGACTCATCCGAAGGCATTCTGACTGTGGTCACACGTTAAATGTCACAACACACATTTATACTTTGAGATGTCTTATCTTACCTTATATATACATATAAAAGATATGTGGAATTCTATCTTGGGCTCTATAGGAAAACCTTATGGTGCAGATGATTTCCTGCCGGTACTAATGTACGTCCTGGCTCGTTGCAATATCTCTGCACTGCTGTTGGATGTGGAGTATATGATGGAGCTGATGGACCCGGTGCTGCAGCTTGGTGAAGGTCAGTACATAAACATACTTCATAAATGTAAGCAAAAGCAATAATGTGCAATCAGCAAAACTATTTAAATTTTTTTTTTGCTGCTAGCGATGCTGTATGAGATGCTATTTAGTATAGTAGCATATGGTTTGGGGTAATATTTGGAGTAAACTGCTTGCTGATTTGATAGAGGTAAATTATCTGCTACAAACCATTAAGGGCTGCCCAGCTAGCTAATTCTGTTCTCAACTCAGGGAGGAAGTGGGAAGTCAGAACTGGAAATCTATAAAAATAAAAGAAAGGTTTTGTCTGTACATTGCTCAAAACTCGTTCTTTCAATGATATCTTTATGTTTCATACATTGGGAAACCCAGAACCAGTCTTATAAAAATGTATGTCTGTCTGTCTGTCTGTCCCGCCAGATTTTGTAACAGCATCATGCAAAACTGACTGGACAGAATTTAATGAAACTTTGGCAGTAGTTTGGTATTCATTATATTTAAGTTAAATCTGCACCATAAATGAAACAAAAATCTTGAGTAGTAGCTCAACAGAGCTAATCAACGCGATAGTTTACCATGTTTACACAGAGTTTGCGGAAGAGACAGAAACGACGGTAATGCACCTACAAACCGCCACAATCCTCAAGAAAATGAAACGAAAGCGCGACACAGCATGGCTTACTCCCAAAAAAAGGAAAGTAGACTATGAAAACTGAACCTTCAAAGATGAATGGACTTCCTTCCTGCAATAAGTGTAAAACCAGTTTCTCTCATATGTTCAGAAACCGTGGTGTGAATAAAAAGCAGTAATGTGAAGCGGCACTATGAGATAAAACATGGGTCGGAAATACCATGTAATGTCGTCACACCAAACATAATTTAGTGAAATTAATTTTTTTTATTTTTTATTAAAGGTTTCATCTTTGTTGCAGGCAGACATGTACTGTACGTGGGCTTCAACCTGAAATAAGGACGTCACTGATTACATTGAAGATGATCAGTTTAGTTTTAGCTTTAACCATTTAACTATTTCTACAAACTCTTTTCCCATCAACAATGAAGACTCACATTAGTTAAATATTTACTGCTGTATGTTGGCGCTACGCTGGATACATTCAAACATCATGTTTGTCATGTCTTAGCAACAATCTAGTAAGCAAACTGTGCAAAGTGATATATTTACAGTAGTTCCTCAAAACAGCCAACTGTAAAGTCAGTATTATTATAGATGTATAAACTAATATCTTAGTATGTTGTTCAATCTTAAACAAATACAAGTTTATATATAAAAAAACTTAAACTTACGTAAAGAAAAGAAGTGTTACGCTAACTCTTGATTTTGTGAGCAGCCATGTTGATTTGAAGGCCGTTAATCTCCATGGGGTGCAGCGACTGTCCAAAGTTTCTGAGTAGGGATTCAGATTATAGAGAGGGCATTTTCTTTGTTTTGGGTTGCTTTTTTTCCAAATTGGATGTCAGACATTCTGAGTTATTTGTTCTGCTACAATAAATAATAGTTGCTCCACTATAATCTTACAGCGTGCCATAGAGTGAATACAGTATAAGGGTTTTCCCTGAGGCTCTTTGCAAATCCACTGCTAATGCTAGGAAGATGCCTTGCTACTGCTGGTTAGCTAGCTAAAAATACAGTGTAGGTAAACGCTATACAGTGGGGGAAATAAGTATTTGATCCCCTACAGATTTTCTAAGTTTGCCCACTTATAAAGAAATGAAGGGTCTATAACCTATTTATCATAGGTTTATGCTAAAGGATTGAGACAGAATATCAACCAAAAATCTATAAAAAGCACATGATACAAATGTTATGAATTAAGTTGCATTTCAATGAGCGAAATAAGTATGTAAAATATATGAATAAGTGCTCCACACAAGTGCCCTTGATCAGGGGATTTGGGATTCAGCCTTGTGTTAGAAGCTAGTTAGCTTTGTATCCGGCGTTAGCCGTAAAAAGAATGACACGGACAGTTCAGAGGCGATTCAGAACGACATGGCAGGCAGCTGCTCTCTCCTCGGTACTGCGGACCGTACAGACCCATGCTGCGACCACAGGGTGATACATAGAGTTAAACATCCTGGTGCTAGCCTCCGAGTGGCGCAGTGGTAAAGTGCTCGCCCTATAGCTGGTTCGATTCCCTGGGTGATGCTATTAACCTCTCACAGCCGGAGGCCTAGAGAGAGCTGATTGGCCGAGCTCTCTCAGGGGGAGGGATGAGAGGTACTCAGT
>JAOVVA010000002.1:4587352-4597410 GCA_028565275.1 Leiocassis micropogon | reverse complement strand
ACCCCCATTCCCCCTTTTGTGTAGGGACACTTTTAAGTGAACAACACCAACAGAATAAGTTTGTCCTAATTAACTGTAAGATCTCATTCACTTCACAAGGGTAGAACTATTTAAAATTTTATTCCAAATTGCTCATTTTTATTTAGTAAAATCCTCTCCTTTAATGTGGCCAGAGCAGCTTATTGCTCAGAAAAAGAGAGAGGGAGAGAAAGAAAGAGAGCGGTCACAAATAGACATGGCACGTTATGGTTTAGGCGTGCCACTTTAGTCATTACCACTCAAGCAATTGAGCCACTCAGGCTATTTTTTCGAGTGTGTAGTGTTTGTACGTCTCAGCTGCATGGTCTCTGCTTCAATTCTGCACTCGATTAACTCTCTGCACTGACTTTTTGATTGTTCTCTCTGCATTTGCCTCGGTCTGCTTTAACCTCCCCAAAACATGCCAGAGTGTAAATGCATTGTGCAGCGGTGGGATGCCATGTGCACATTGTGTTCTGCAGTGCTATGGGCTCCAGCTTCATTACAAATTCATTATAATAAATATTCTCGTCTGCTTTTCTGTGTGAAGAGGAAAGAAAGTGACTTGTGTTTGTGATATGTGTTTGAGAAATATGTGGCCCGTACCCAAGATGGCCTTGCATGCTGAAGAAGGGTTAAAAAGTAAACTATATAAAACATTTCCAATCAATTTACAATTTTACTAAAATAGATATAATTTTTTTCTATTTCTATCGCAAAAAAATATTAGTTTTAACCAAATCCCAAATTTGTAATTTCTGCCAATTTCCAGTAAGCTGTCCAAGACCACCATGTTTTTTTTGTTTTTTTTTTATTAACACGTTAACTTTAACACACACACACACCAGAGCAGTAGGTTTGATTGATCCGCATTATTTATGGTAATTCACTTCTACCACAAAAGCTCGTCCACAAACGTCAACTAATCCAGAATTCTGCTGCCCGTATCATAACCTTAAATTAACATAGAAACTTAAATAATTCTTTTGATTGTGTAAAGCTGCTTTGCAACAATTCCAACTGTTAAAAGCTATATACAAATAAAATAGAATTGAATAACCTGAATACCCATCATGCATCACATCACCACTCCAATGGCTCCCTATCAAATACTGTATAACTTTTTACATTTAGTTTGAAAGCTTTATGATATCTTTTAGAGCTCGACAGTTTTACACCCACTCTCGCACTCTTCATCATCTAGACTCCTCTTTACACGTCCTGCCCGCTTGGCCACCACCTGCTCTAGAGCCCTTAGCTATACTTTCCCATCCACATTCAAATATGTCTTCATGCCCACTTATACCACTTGTGCTTGCTGCACTCAGCTCTATACATGTCTTGATACACGGCTTGGCCAAAAACTATATATTACACACTTCAAGATTTCACTGACTGCCTTTAGCTTTGCAGTGCACAATGTGGTTGCAAAATTCATGTGTGAAAATTATTCCTCGTGCTCCCAGAACCATTCTTTTACAATTTGAGTCATGGACTATGTCTCACTAAAGAAGAAAAACTCCATAGATGTGATAACCTGGTGATTCAGTACATTCAGGTGGTCAGCTGACTTCATTTTATTGCCCCATAACGTTACTGAGTCTCGACCTGAGTAACTGATCAACCCCAGATCATAACACCCATCACTGTTATAAGGTATGACCTTTGCCATTTTTCCAATGCTCCAAAATCTAACCATTGTGCTCTGAATACTGTTTTTGTCTGATGAGTCTCACTAAATAATGGTTTTCTTATGGACACACAGCTGTTTAGTCCCAATCCTGCGAGTTCTCATCATATTGTGCGCGTTTTTTTTTTTTTACCATGCAACATTAAGTATTTAAGTGATCTCCATTCATGTTTTTTTTCCTCCATGAAGTTGGAAGGTTCAGCACAGGTCGCGGCCCAGTGCATGTTTTAAGGTGATAATTCTGCCAATTGTTTTATCTAATATTGTTTTACTGTGATTTACTGATTGCTGTTATTTGTTGCATTTTTGGAATTAATGCATGTTTGCATGAAAATGCATGTTATGTTTATTATTATTATTATTATTATTATTATATTAGATCTGCCCATCTGTATTATTTCAGTCTTTTTTTTCTCTCTCACTTCTCCCCCTCCCAGCCAGGACATTCAGCCAAAAAAGGAAGACTTTGAGAACACTCTTGTTGAAGTGAATAAATAATTTTATCATTAGTAACATTTCATTGTCATTTACTTACACGGCAAACAGAATTGCACGAACAACACACGATCATTCATTCCTGATTAAAAAGATTGAACAGAAACACTTAAATTGTATTCTGAGAGTTCACAATTCTCTACAGTTTTTAGTTTCTTATTAAATCAACTTTATCCCCCTAAAGCGGTGTTTAAAAAGTCTTTAGTTTTACAGAAAACCTGAAATTGTTTGTGTCATCTCTTGAGAGGCAGGATAAACACCAGACCCTCCAGTGTATTAGCTTTTGACTGCATTTCATCCCGCAGGCTCTGCCTCAGCAGCTCCATCTCCTGCTCCAGTACGGCCTTTCTGTACCTCAGCTCCTGTAACACTGATGAAGCCTGGAGCATTCCTGAAGTCTGCACTGGGCCTGAACTCCTGCTTGTTGAACTGGAAGCTTGTGGTTCTTGGAGGTACGGTGTGAAGCCTCTGTCTATGGAGGTCAAGGTGCTGATTTGTGACAAGTCCTGCAAACGTGCGGCCACTCTCCTCTCCACCTCTTCTTTCTGCCTGTGGCCAAGTCGTGTTGTGTCTGTGCATCTGTCCTGCAGAGATATGACGAGACAACAATAGAATTACATTGCACTTTGGACATAAGCAGGCTAGAAAATTCCACAGACTCCGTTCATATATGTTAATTATGATGATAATTTCATTTTAGTTTTTTCATTATAGACATCACTATAATCAAGTGATGATTTAATTCACGCATTGAAAGATTTCATGTAACCACATTAAGCACGCAATCTATGTCCAGTTCATGCGTGATAATATTTCCTTAACCTCCCAGAGCCACTCTTTCACACTTTGAGTCCTGGAATATGTCTGTGCCATCAGGGAAGAAGAAAACCCCCATAGATGTGATAACCTGATGATTCAGTACATTCAGGTGGTCATCCGACTTCATTTTATTGCCCCATACCAACCCCAGATCATAACACTGTCTCCAGAGGCTTGTACAGTGGACACTATGCATGATGGGTGCATCGCCACATGTGCTTCCCTTCTTTACCCTGACACGCCCATCACTCTGGAACAGGGTATGACATTTGCATATGATTTTCTTACGGCCACGCAGCCGTTAAGTCCCATCCCTGTGAGTTGCCGTCGCTCTTACTTTCACTATTGAACATATCTGCGATTTTTTACTGTCGCTTTTACAGTTTAACTTAAGCTTTTAAGTGATCTCAATTCATGATTTGTTTTCCCGACCGCAGTGTACAAGCCTCGAGATACAATACAATCAAACCTTCAGAAAACAACCAAAGAACCAGTATGTGTTTTGTAAATGTAAATGTGTTACTCTTTGAAAAATTAAAAATTCAACAGCATAAACGGATAACAGCAGAAAGTATTTGGCAACTTCTGAGACACAAGTTATAAAACATACTGAATTAAAAAGTGTCTCAATCTTCTTGTTTAGACTTTAAGGTCATATTGTAGTTTGCTCATGAAAATAAGAGACTTTTAACAAGCCTTTATAATTGCAGGCAATTTATAATTAACAAGTCTATGGAGAAGGTTGTATAAAAGGCTTAAATTAGACAACTGGCAGAATTACAAGCTCAAACGTTTACACGTTCACATCTCGCAAACGTGCTGTAGACCAGGCTTCAAGCTCACTAGACACTGAATAATGCTACTATCAGGGGAATAAAAAAATGTGGTGTTTGATGGATGATAATGTCAACTCTAAAGAAACCTAGAGGGGAAAAAATCCTGTGTTGTTATGACTAAGCTGCAATACTGACAAATCTGTGACAAGTTTCTCTTACTCTTCCTTCAATATCTCACGGCTAGCACTCATTAGCTTCACATTTAAAGACGAAAGGAAAGATAACACTTCAGAATTATAAAAGCAACCGGTGTGGTATTTTTAAGTCCTGTTAAACTTAAAAAAAAAAAAAAAAAAGTGTGGAGGTGGAGTGAATGATTTCTTTGTAGTCAAACCACTAATTCGTTGCAGTTTCAAGACAGCAAATTATTAGTATAATGCTTAGTGATGGAGGGGTAAAAAAAAATCTATTTAGTAATATCACAATTCTTTCGTGTGGCAATTCATGTATACAAAATATTTTTTAATGAATATAAAATGTTTATATAGTTGCATTTGATGCAGTAAAATGTTGCTGATGCCAGCTGGCGTAAAAAGAAT
Source organism: Leiocassis micropogon (assembly GCA_028565275.1). NCBI lineage: Eukaryota > Metazoa > Chordata > Actinopteri > Siluriformes > Bagridae > Leiocassis > Leiocassis micropogon. The sequence continues at coordinate 4,593,013 of JAOVVA010000002.1, read as the reverse complement.
AAGTAAGGCGCACTGAGGGTCGCACATGGCTTGCACAGAAACTGTTTCACACGTTGAATGGGCTCTTCTTTCGAATTTTTTTTTTTTTTAATCTTATGAATCTGTGTTATTTCTTGGTATATGTTACCCATTTTTTATAGTTGGTTAAAATTAAAATAAGTTCATCATATAGCATATATCGGATACATGCTCTGACAAATAGTGCAACATTTGTATACCAAAGAATGTACAGTCCTGATTTTTATTTTTATATGTTACACATATAATACAGAAACTGTGTGTGCCAAAGAAGCTACTTCTGAAGTTTATGCAACATGGAAGTGACCGATCTTGCTTCTGTAAAAATTTCAAGTTGCGTCCCTCAGCCGTTTTGGAGAGATGATTTTATGTGTCCCAAAATTTTCAGCATTTTACTGACTCGCTTCAAACAATAATCATTTAAAATGCAAATTATTCATATTTCTTTATAAATATAAAATTGGTGTAAGCTTCTGGAAGCATATGACCTGTAAAAATTGTTGCTTAAATATTTTTTTTCACAATAGCTTAAAAAGCACAAAAAAAACTGTAGTGTCAGAAACGATGTCAAATTTATGTTGCAATATCTTAATTTTGCATTGTAGAATAATACACTTTTTCAGGTTTATGTCTTTTCATGTGAAATCTAAATTGGTCAAGTTTCATCTGAATGACAATTAAGATCATTGAGAGATTTGAATTAAAAAAAGTTACAGACACTAAAACATAAAAGGGCATAAATAGGTTTCAGCAAATGTGTTTTTTTATCTGATAATAAGAATACAAAAATAATAATAATAATAATAATAATAAGCATGGATCAGGAGATAAGAAGCGTTAAGTACTATAAAAATAATGGTGTTATATGATCCTATCTGAAAATAGGTGAGACTAGGTGAGGCGATACCATGATTTGGCCAGCTGGATGTGAAATTAATAGAAATATCAAATCTAAATACTGTGTAAAAGGTCATACGTATTTGTTATATGTAGTAGAACACTTCTGTGCTGGCAGGTCACGCCCCGGCCCGCTCCGCTGGCTACGACTGCAAGTATATTTCAGACCTGTGGGAAACACTGATCTCATGGATTTTCTTTTCTTTTCTTTTTTTAAATGGCTCACTTGGCAAATTTGAATTAGATTGCACTTTACAAAAATCTTTCATTAAATGCTCAGGCCTACTTGTATGGCTTGTGTGATCATTTGACATGTTAGTGCCTTAGGGGTGTGGTCATTACCAGTCTGTCCTTGTGCTTGGTCTGTAGCCTCAGCAGCATCTTGTCTAGACGTCTCACAGCTCTCCTCGCCTTGTCACCATGGGAACAGCTCGGAGTGTCAGCCTGGGCTCTTTGTAGCACATCTACAGACCCTTCCTGATACCCGTCTGAGAGGTAGCCGTCAATCACACTGTCCTGTACAGGGATAAATGCAAAGCCCAAGAGATTTTGTTTCTGTATGAGACACGAGTACCTGGTTTCATCTTTATAGAATGTGATCAGGCATTATGACCAAAGATGTAACAAGATGGAAGCATGGGGTCTCTGAGACTTTGATCATAGCATGGTTGTTGGTACTAGAGGTCTGGTCAGAGTATTTCAGACACAGCTGATCGCCTGGGATTTTTACCCTAAAGCAGTCTTTAGAGTTTACAAAACACTGTCCTGTGTGCTGAGGGCTGGCAGGTTCAAACACCTGTGTGATGAGAGAGGTCAAAGTAGAATGACCAAACTGCTCTGAGTTGATAGGAAGTCTATTGTAACTCACATAATCAGACATTACAATCATCATGAGTAGAAAAACATCTGGAAGACAACATCAAAGGGAGAGAGAGAGAAAAAAAAATCAGGTTCCAATTTATCTTACTTGAACTGTCCATTTTGGGCGATCCTGTGCACGCTGAAATGCTTTTCAGCTAACCACAGAGATCAGCAGTTTCTGGCACAAACATCAATGTCATGATCAAGGTCTCAGAGATCAGAACATTAACTCAAGCAATTGGCCCGTCTCAGTTTGATTTTTTTGCATCGCACTTCTGTTACATGATTAGCAATTAGATAAATTCTTGATAACGTGGACAGTGAGAGTATATCATTATACAATAAATTCTGTACAAATAAAACTGAATTGAACTGAATTCTGTTTACATGGACAAACAGTTTGTAATGATTTTAGATGTGATCGTCTACATTGTGACAGAAAGCCGGGAAGTCGGGCTCCAGCAACAAAAGTCCTACAGCACTTCAAAGATTAGGCTATGTTTTGAATAGGGATGTCCAGATACCATTTTTTTTTTTGCATTGCATTGGATATTCGGCGATACAAAGTACCAATACCTGGCGCTGACCCAGAGTACAACGTTAAGAGAACTTTTTTTTTTTTTTTAAAGAAAGGACCATGTCTGAAGTATATCATCAAACACATCTGTTAATGCTTTGCGAGTTCTCTCAATTCTGCTGATGTGCTTTTACACACACTTTTACAAACAAAATATTTCCATTGCATTGCTAAGCTTGACAGACCGGAGAGATGCACCGTAAGCCAGGACACCAACTTAACCCTACTTTTACTTGCTGACATTAAAATGTCACGTTGATTTTTCTTTAGTCATGTTTTCTGTTTCTTAGCTTGTGACCAGGAAGGTAGTTGCACTTTAGTCTCTAATCAAAGACTTGCACTGGTCCTGCATGGACATGAGGATAAAGAGGGGCAATTTGTGTAGTGAGCACCAACTCCACCTTAAATCTCTCATTAAAATAGCATATGGAAGTGGGTGGGATACATCAGATTACCATTTTGTCCCTGAAGGTGTGTTGGAAGCAGGAAAAAAAAAAAAATCTGCAAGTGTAAGGATTTGAGTGACTTCAACAAGAGCCCCATTGTGACGTCTAGACGACTGGGTCAGTACAAGTCCAAAACTGAAGGTCTTGTGGGATGTTCCCGGTCTGCATGGGTCAGGAACAAAGAACAGTGATCCAATGAAGGAAAACCGGTGAACCAGTGATGGGGTCATGAGCGGCCAGGGGTCAGTGATGCACATTGGGAGGGCCTGGCTGGGCCGTGTAGTCCGATCCAATAGAAGAGCTACTGAAGCTCAAACTGCTGACAAGCTTAATGCTAGTTCTGATAGAAAGGACTCAGAACACACAGCGCATCACTTTTTTTGGTGGCAAAAGGGGCGACCTACTCAAATACTAGGCAGGTGATTTTCATATAAATTTAAAACCTTCCTGTTATACTGAACTTCCAGCCTCCTAACACACAGTATGACTTGCTGATCAATCTCTGCTATCTGATATCATTTAAATGAGGATGAGTCAGGTTGCTCTCAAGGTTTTCTCTCAGATCTCAGGGAGTTTTTCCTCGTCACCGCCGCCCTCGGTTTGATCAATTGGGACAATCTGAAAATTATAATTAATACATATTTCCTCAAACTTTTTGAAATCATTTCCATCATTGTTTTTTTTATCCTGTAAAGCTGCTTTGCTACAATGACCGATGACATATAAATAAAAGCACTTTATAAATAAAACTGAATTGGTTATAATGTTCTGGCTGATCGGAGTAATAGAACAGTAAATAGTCTTGAGATCAACAAGATAGTTCTTTATAAACAACTATAAATTTAAAATGTCTGGATTTCATTAAGGCCTGTTTTTGTAGTCAGGTGTTTATCTTCCTTTTTTTCCCCCACCATAAGCATTCCTTCCATTTTTATTTGAAGCACTGGGAACACTTTTTTCACTATAAAATATTGGATTTAATTCAATTGACTTTTTTTTTTTTTATATAAGAGACTAAATTAAAACAACATCTATCACAGGGTCCTTCAGCCCAAGTCTCAGTACAAGCATATATCTGAAGATGAGCCATAAACTTTGCATTTTATAATGAACCTTTTTAATGCACATCTCCCAAACCCTCGAATTGAAGATAAACTATAAACTAGCATCTGCAACTTGCACAGAGCACATCATCACCCTCTACTTAGCACACAAATCTGCTCGCTCTGCATAATACACCAGTACCCATCGCACTTCTTTTTATTTTAATCTGCAAGCTCAAAGCCAAAAAAATAAGGGACTCCTGGCAAGAGCTCTGAAAGCACTCTTCTTAGCAGGAGGCTTCTTAATAACTCCAGCGCAGTGTAGATGAGAGCTGGATGTCAGTACAAGTGGGCGCCTCATTCGGCCCTCAGAGCACCTTAATTAACAAGGACGAGGCAGTGGGGCGTTTTTGGAATGTGCAATGATTGAGTCTGTATCAAAAGCCTCATATCCCAATATGGATCAAAGCTAAAACTTTAACAGTGTGCTGAAATAATTGAGATTAATCTAAATGGATATGCAAAGTCTGTAAACTTTAAGAAGTTTTTAATGTTAAAAAAAAAAAAAAAAAAAAAAATGGGTTCAAGAATAACTGCAAGGCAGACCAGAGCAATACATGGTTACACTCACTGCCTGTTTAATCAGGTACACTTCTCATAAAAGTAATCTTATTAAAAGAGGATAATTTTACTCCCTAGTGCCATTTGTTCTCAAAGCTAACTAAAACACGCTGTGGCACTGCTATGAGTGTATCTGGTAAAGTGAACACCAATGCTGCTCAGAAATAAAAAATAAATTAATTAATTTAAAAAAGTGTAGCTACAAGGTAAGTATGATTAACAAACCAGACACTAAGAGCGCACTCTTCTAATCTGTTATGTAAAGTTTCAAAGTTCCAAGTTTTATTGCCATTTTATTATTTTAAGTTTTAAAATATAATGTATAATACTTCCTATTGCAGGAAAAGCAAAGTCAAACTAATTTATTAGAATATTAAGAAAGGCATGTGTGCGCATACTGTGACCTCCAATATGAAGAAAAAAAAATAATTCTATGAATTAATAAAAGTGTTATTATGAATTCTGCATAATAACAACAGCATTAACTATTGAACCATTATTATTAATTATAACAACTATTCTCCTTTAATATACTTTTTAATATCTGTTTAAAAATACCATTATGCAGGATTAAAAATGTGTTGCATATTCGAAACTGGTAGAAACATGGGGGGGGGGGGGGCACGTTTCAGCTGGTGATTAAGGAGATTTGAAAATTGATGACATCACAAACTTTGTTAAGCATCGGGCTATATCAGGTCAAAAATTTTGGGTAAAATGTTTTTGCCATGAACAGAGCTTTTGATAAAATAATGAGCCAAACATGCTTCCAAAATTTGATTTGCGTTGAACGTCTCGGTCTTGAGATTATCCATCTATATTAAATTAAACATTGTTTTATTTTAACAGGACTTTTATAACAATGGTCATTGATTTACAGGGTCAAAAAATGATGGAAATAAGTTAGAAAAGTGAGGGAATATGTATAAATTCTTACCATCAGTTTGTTTTCAGTTTATAACATATCTATCCATGTTTGTTTGTTTTTTTTATTCGCTACATCATGTACCGCATTCATTTATGTTTTGCATTTTTGTTACGAGTAGGGTTGGGTACCGAAAACCGGTGCCAATACAGCACTGGTACCTATATAACCGCTATGTACCGGACCGAAACAGAATGCGAATTTCGGTGCCTCATTTCGGTGCCACTTAAATGCCTGAACTGTCGATTTAAATATTTGTTCTCTGGGGCGATG
>JAOVVA010000002.1:4530932-4547546 GCA_028565275.1 Leiocassis micropogon | reverse complement strand
CCTAGGGTTCATTATAATAGTAATATCATATTTGATGATAATAATAAACCTATGAATTTATGTTCTAATATAATATTCGATAGCGATTATGTAGGGGGGGCAATCCATGGCAGGGGGGGCATTTTTGCGCATAACAACACCATACGCGTTGCCATGACAACGACCTGCGCACTACGTTTAAGAAAGCCCGTGTGTTGATAGGAAACACTTTATTACTTCTTCCTAATACAAGGTGTCGTCACTCTGAATATAACCGCTACCTCTGTAACTATAAACCTCCGGTTAGCATGTTGGCTAAAAGCGGAGCGCTCGTTCATCTTATAAGTTAAATAAGTATAAGATACAGTACGTTAATTAATATCTCAGTAAAACGCAAATATAAACCACACACCTTTGGCGTGACGCTCTTACCTGCAGAGGTTTTATCGTCCGCCATGCCTGAGCTTCCGGTTGCTAGGATACTGAAAAACACAGCGGTAGATCTCGCGAGATCTACGCCACAGTTGGCGTAAATCTCGCGATAGTTTGTACTAGCGATGGGAAGTTTGAATCATTTTAGTGACTCGACTCTTTAAATCTCGTTCATTAAAATGAACGAATCTTTTTTGAACCCCCCCCCCCCCCTTTTTTTTTAGTTCATTTCGTTCTTTTGATAATAAAATAAAATGTTGAATTTCCAACAAAAATTTTGGCTATAGTTCCAGTAATGAAAATATTACAATGCAGCTAAGAACATATTATAATGAACAGAATGAGTAGCTTATATCTCATATCTATATCTTATATAGCTCTTATATCTCCCAGTCTAAGGCCTTCGTTCTTTTGAATCTATTGCAATGCATAGTGTCTATGGGAGTCACTTGAAAAAAGAACGAACGACTCGGGACTTGAAGATTCGTTGGAACCGTTCAATTCTGTTTCCTGTACATAACCTATGGAGGTTTTGCGATGATTTGCGCTTGCGGGCCCAGGAGAAAATGAACAAATCACTCTCCGAGACTACTCGTTCTTCTGAGTCATGTTAAAGATTCATTCAAAAAGAACGAATCGTTCATGAACGACACATCACTAGTAGTCAGCAGGACATCTGGATTGGGACACGCCCACCGGTGTTAATGAGATCATTGCACATATTCCCCTCTTTTCATCAGTGTACTAGACCGAGCGTTAGTGCAGCAACACACGCAAACCTGAAACGTATCCACACCCACTACTGTCCACAAAACAACCATTATTTTCCATTTATTATTATTATTACAAAATTATTCCTTTATCTTTTTTTCCAAAATAAAAGTAAATAAATAATCTGATGGATAGAAACAGTCTGTGGTGTGGAGATGTGTGTGGCGCCGCAGTGCATCGTGGGAAGATATTCAGTTCTTTAGTCTTCCAGCAGGATGTCCAACTCCTCTATCGGGGTCCGGAGTCTCAGCTCCTTCTCCATCAGCAGATCCAAAACCTCCTGCACATGATCAGGGAACAAGCTCACAGCGTCCTTGTACAGCACCTGCGTGAACACACACACACGCACGCACGCACGCACACAGACAGGTCAGTGTGATCACTAACGTTATTCATCAGGTGTGCATGTAGGTGGAGACAAAGTACTCACTTTCACCCAGGGGACATGCTGTAGGGCTCTGTAGAAGATTCCCCTTCCTCTCTCTATGTCCCCGTTACACACCTGTAAAGACATAATCATCATCGTCATCATTAGTTTCTTCTTCTTCATCATACATAAATTCATAAACTTTTTATCATCGTCACCATAATAATATTTATCATCATGAATATAATCATCAAACCATTGTCATCACATTTTGCTTTTTTTTTATATCATCTAGCTCTACTGTAAAAGTGAAATACTCTTTACCATGAAGTGGATGTAGCGTCTCCACAGGAGAGGGCAGTGAGCACCATGCTCCATTGCCGTGGCAACCTCAAACAGTGAGCGGATGCGGTGGCAAAGTCCGGTCTCAGGGAAGACAGGAAGAGAATCTCCTGGAAAACCCGACCTGAAAACACAATTACACACACACACACACACACACACACACACACACACACACACACACATACATGCAGAGGTTCACAAAATATTTTAATTAAAATGTTATATAAAATACCAGTAAACTCTATTAAAAGCCACATCATATTTACTATCTAGAACACCCACAATGCTTAAGTATGTGTGGTTTGGGACACGCCCATACGTTACCGAAGCACAGCGTCTATTCGGCTCTTCCTCTGCTGTTCGGTCGTTAAGGTGAACAGCCGGGGTAGGACGCTGTCGGTGCTCTTAGCGAGGGCGTTAAGAAACCGGGGAGTGTAGGGAGCATTGTGGTAGCGGGTGTTGGCCTGTAGGTAGAGCCTCCAGAGGGTGACGCTGTGCGGCAGTAGGGTGAGTGCATTGGTCAGCGCAGATTTCACACGTCGCAGAGGGAAGGCCCTGATGCTCGAGTGGTGATGTAACAGCGCCACATGCAGGACACACACAGCCTCACGTTGCTGATCGCAATTCATACGCTCTCTGGCATGAGTGAGCACCGTATCAGCCGCGTCCACCCCCACAGTCAAATACTGGAAGAGTCCAAAGCAGCGAGACAGAGTGCAGGCTTTCTCACCGGCCCCGCTCTCCGATACAGCACATTCATATGCCTTGCGTGCCTTCAGTATTGCTACGGCGCCGAGCTCTCCTGTGAAAGGCCTGTAGGTGGCGCCCTCTGCTAACTTGGTCAGGATGTACACTGCCCGAGAGGAAGTCGCAGAAGTGGGTGTGGTCTTCACACTCTCAGTCCCTTCCCGACAAACGAGTTCCAATTCTAATTGTGCGTACAGGAAACCGAGGTTGCAGAGAGTAAAGTCACGTAGACCAGAGGCCCCGCCCAAAGAGAGGGCAGAGTCAAAAACCCTGCGTGCTTCATCAACATTTCCTAACAGCCACTCAACATGGCCATACTCACGCCACAGCGCCAGGGAGCTACGATTCTCCTGCTGCTTCAGTGCACGCTTCAATAAACGCTTAGTGCACTTACCCTGCGCCCTAGCACACTTCTTATTGCCACTACGCACACACTGCAGCACCTGCAAAAAACACACAGGAGTGAGATCAGAGGTCAGATGAGATTACAAGATCAAATGAGATCAGACGAGCTCAGACCTTGAGTTTTTCATAGCGCATCCAGCAGAGAGTCACTTCTGCTCTGTCCTGAGCTGGAAACAGTGGGAGGGTCTGTTCCAGAACGTTCCTGACAAACTCCTCCCCCTGCTTACATAGCCCCGCCCTCTTCCTCCTAGCAGTATAGTGAGAGGACATGTGACCCATAGCACTGACACCAGTAACTGGGAGTTCATAAGAGGTCAAAGGTCTCTCAGGGTCAAGAGTCTCATCCAAGAGGGCAGAGTCGTCCAGGAAGGTGGAGTCATCCACTAAAGGTCTGGATATGGAGGAGGAGGCGGAGCCAATGGGCACGCCCAGTAAGTGGAGAAAAGAAAGCAAGAGACGAAGACGCAGTTCCGGCAACTCGACTCGGATCAGAGACTGTCCGATGTCATCAAACAGCACCTGCGCAGGTAACACACAACAGGTTACTGTCTAACTTACTCAGTGAATTTCTTTATACGTGAAGAGTCTCTGTGTACGTGTGTCAGTGTGGTTGTGAATGCTATGGTCAGGTGTAGACTAGTGGAGCTGCCACACCTGTCTGTCTGGATCCTCACATTCCTCCTCTGATTGGTCTTTGGCTTTGTCCGGTCTCCATGGTAACCACTGATTGGCTTCCCTCCATGACTCCACGTCTAACCAGATTCTCCACCGGGGCTGGCTTTTATCTTTGATCTCTCCATCTTCATCATCCTCCTCATCGTTATCATCCTCCTCTGGAACAACAGCACAAACTGTGGATTCAGCTTCAAGTGTGTGTTAGCAGATGTGTGTGTGTGTGTTATGTGGTTAGATGTGTGTATACCTGTATCAGATGTTTGTACCCAGCCTCCCCTCTCCTGCTGCTTCATCCAGGAACTCCACCCTCTGGCCCCACCCTCTCCTACCCTCGGCTCCCCACTGTCCCAGAATGTCTCAAAGAAATCCACCTGAAATGGCACATGTACACACACACACACACACATGGCTAATGGACCACATGTTCATTCCTGATACATGTTTAATTTGACCACAAACTAACATTTGTACATAGACATCTTTGTATGCTAGTGTGTGTGCGTGCATGTGTGTGTTTGTACCTGCTGTTTAGTGGTTAGGTTTTTCACATTGTCAGGTTTGAAAAAGGTAAACTCAATCAGAGCCTGGAAAAGACATACAACTTTCTCGGAGTGACCTGCTTGATGCAGGAAGTGGCACTGACGCAAAAACACATCTGAAACACGGACACGGACACACACACACACACACACACACACACACACACACACAAGGAAAGAAAGAAAGAGACAGCATGTGATTATTCTAAGTGTGCACTGAAATCGAGTTTCTGATTGGCCAGCTGCTCCGATACTCATTATGACACCAATCAACCAGTTAAGCGAATAATTCTCCCTTACCAAGCAGGTGTTGTTCTGTCCCCGGCAGCGCTGGGTGAGACACCAGCTGTCCGTCTTGCACCGCACTGAGCGTGCTCAGACACTTCCTGTATACGCCCATTACAATGGGAACAGAGAAAGAGCTGAACTGGCTCTGTGTGAACAGGATGTAGCTCATCCACAAGGGGGCGCTGTTGGGGTGGATGAACACCACCTTCTTCCACTCCTTCAGCTGTGTTGCGGTATCCCACAATTCCCGGCCCAGCCTGAGTCTGTGCAGCTTCAGCTCCACACTGCCGGGGTTCAACTCCAGCGCCCGCTCCACCACACTCAACTTTCTGTCCAACAGAGCACGCTCAGACTCCGCCCCTCGCCCTGAGAGAGAGCTGCCCACCTCGTCCTGAATACAAACACAACCCAGGTCAATTTATTTTGCGGTTTCTGTCTTGCGCTGTCTATAATGTTTCAGTTCACTTTCTGAGTGCTTACCTGGCAAGAATGTTACAGATCACATTACTAGAAGTAAATAAAAAAATAATAATAATACCTGAAACTGTATGAACTCCAGCCACATGTTCACGTCAGTGGGGTTTTCCCTCAGGTTCCTGTTAAACTCCTCCACTCGCATCGTTAACAGGTTCGACACAGGAACCTGCGCCTGCCCTTTGACCTCAGGCTGACCTTTGCCTTCCGACCATAATGAGGTTGCAGGGTCGTACACTCGGAGTGGATCGGTGCTGGTGCCGGTCTGAGGGGTGGGGTCAGACTCCTCCTCACAGGGAGAAAGGGGGATAAATGAAGCAGGGTCAGTGGACAGGGTGGAATCAGTGGGAGGGGCTGATAGAATAGGTGGAGCTTCACAGCTGAGAACGCGTCGGTTGGAGGGAGAGAAATAACGCTCGTCTCTTTTTTCTTTACGCTTTTTGTCTGGGGCGGAGTCTTCCCAACGCACGATCTGAGTCCTGCTGTCTAATCCGAGTGCAGAGCTGCCCTTCCTTCTATACCTGCACACATACATGGGAGAGAACATGAAGGAACCAGTAACAGACAAGCAGGCAGGCAGGCAAGCAGACAGACAGGCAGACAGACAGACAGGTGTACCTGGCAATGTGAGCTCTGTACAGTGACTTGTACTCCCAGTTCGCAGGGTCTGACTTCCTGTCCACATAGAACTGCTTCCCAGAGGAACACTGAAGATCATCAAGCCACAAAACTCCAGAAACATTAGTTAAGTCCTCCTGTCTACACACACACACACACACACACACACACACACACACAGACACATACTCTGGATATAAATTATTATATAATTAAACATATCAGCTTTATCGGTTTGTCGCTAATGAGAAAGCTGAGGTGATGCGAAACTCCCTGAGGTGAAATGAGGTGACCGGGGACTTTGGAAAAGGGAACCCATAATCACCTCTGTAATCTCGGATAGTACAAGCATAAATCAATCTCGTCTCCTAACGGTCAGAAGGTTGAAAGAACAGTACCATAACAGAAAGTGTGTTTAAGTTGATGACGCCAGTGAGGTCGGCTGCCGTCACGACTGCTCCGACCCCTTTTTCTTTGTGTGTGTTTTTTTTTTTTTTTGGAATTTGAAGTTAATATAAAGCCAACTTTGTTAAGGTCACCAAATGTCCCTGATGGAGACTCGGGTACAAAGCAGTTCATGACCATTTTAATACGATTTCCCCGAGTTATTTTATTTCCCTTTAAGTACACTTAGCATTGTCTGTGACCAGTGCTCACACCTCTGTGACGGTTCTACTTGTTGGTTCAGAAGGTCACTCGGGTAAACTGTGTCCGAGTCGCTGCTTCCCGAACCGTCTCTGCTGCGCTTCTTCTGCTTCTTCTTCTTCTTCTTCTTCTCTTTCTTCCTCCTTTTCTTCGATTTGATGTCATCATCCTCATCACCATCATCTTCCTCAGATTTCTGTTCACTGTAAAATCACAGAACAAGATTGAAGACCCTTGATGTACTGGTGTGTGTATGTGTGTGTCTCCCCTTTACTACCACGTTTCCTGTTTTACTCAATCATGACTGTCACACTCCTTGTCTTCATTACACTAATGCTAATCCCCAGATCATGTGTTTGTACAGTGTGTGTGGACCTGGTGTGCGTGGGGCGTGGAGTGTGTGACTCCGACGTCTCTGTGTGGATGGTGCGCTGGTGTAGAGATAACGCATTCGTACTGCTGAAACTGTGATTACTGAGCCAGTCTAGATCTGTAAAAAGACACAAACAAGCACACACACACACAGAGTAAATAATACATCTTTAATAAACACAATAACGTTTCATTCATTGCAGGACCTGAAACCAGTCTCCGAAAAATTTCTGTCTGTATGTCTGTCCAGCCACATTTTGTCACATCATCATGCAAGACTTTTAAATGAAACTTTGCCAGTCCTTCGGTATTTGCCTGAAGTTAAATGAAATAATAATGAATGCTAGATAAGATACTAATAAGCTACTTGCTCAATATAAACAAACACATGCACTAACAGATAACAGCAATGAAATGGTGTAAGTGAATTTTAATGTGCTGGAGCCGTTTTAAGAAAAAAACTTAATCTTTATCCAATCTACTTTTTCGATTCACTCTCCGATTACCCAACAGGGAGTGTACTGTATTTGGCTAACAACAAAAAAAGTACAACTTAGGGTAAACAAGGTGTAAGATACTCAATCTTACAAAATTTTATTGCTTTGTATTATTAATGGGCTTCAACCTGAAATAATAATATTACTGACTACAGTAAAGATGATCATCTTATTTTAACCTTTTAACTATTTCTTCAAACTCTTTAACCGTCAACTTCAGCCACTTACGCTAGTGTTTAATAAAACTGAAGGAATTTTAAAAAAAAAAGGGCGACCAAGGGGAAGTAGTCAAGGTGAAACACATGTCAGATTTACTGAGAAACTCCTCTGTCCTGAAGATGCTTTACCACTGGCTATTACAAAGCTCTGACACTGGAGACTCCTTACATACATGTTACGCAAACAGGTGTTACTATAGAGACGATACAAGTGCATTAATATAAACCTGTAGTACTGTCAGAGCTGCTGTTACAGAGAATTAATCAAAGACTTCTAACCAATCAGAACTCATCAGTGCTGTTGTGTAAATAATAATTAATAAACTAATTACATCACATTCTGATTTGTAAACAGGTTAAACATGTGTAACTGCACACACATATGTACACTACATAATACACACAAATTTTAAATATAGACTATACAGTAAAAAAAAACAGTGATATAACTTTAACATTAAAACGGTGCCTTGATGTTAAAACAACAATAAATACGAATACAATAAAACAGAAATTTACAACAAATAAAACAATGTAAACAACAACAACAAAAAAAAAAACAGAAATAAGTTTAACTCTATCCAGTCATGAATATGTTTGCATTAGCATGGTGTTGGTTCGCTAATCACTTTATCGCTTTTAGATTAAAGTTATATTGAAATTAGCTCATAGTTCTAACCTCACCTGTGTTTTTAGCGCTATCAGCATCTGACACTCCTCCAAAAGCAGGAAATAACGCCATACTGCACATAAACCTGCCTAAGACCTGCTTGCTAACTTGCTAACCAAGCACTGTCGCACACATATGACGTCAGAAGCGTCGCGTTGAGCTGTTTCAGGTGTAAAAGTCCTCTCAGTTAGCGGACTTGTTCACTTAGTGAAATGTCTTTTTAGTTTGAAGTTCTAACCCTAACCAAATTTTTTGGTTGATGACAAATGTATTTATGACCCAAAATGTAGTAATAAAATCATAAGAAACGTGTTTCAGTCAAAGAAAATAATTACTCTGAGGGGAAAATTTGTTTGAAATTCCTTAATAGACAAGATTAATTGAAAAAAGCTCTTACCTTATAAATTCTGTGTCCCTAACCAAGCAAAAGAAGTACATTTGAAGATTTTTGACTAATATATACCCCACCAATGAGATTACATCCAAATTTGGTAATCCTCATTTTAATTGTAATTTCTGTAATGTCAGTATTGAATCTATTGATCATCTTTTTTTTTTAATTTTTTTTTTTAATGCCCCCTTGTTAAGATAATTTGGTCTGACTTATCAAAACTCTACAAAAGTCTAATGTAGATATTGATTTAACTATGTGTGATATAGTTAGTTATTTTTCTTATTGTAAACATAACTTAGAACATATAGGAAATTGTTTATTTTATTAGATAAATATTATATTTATAAATGTAAATTTTCTTCAACATTCCCAAAATTATATTTGCAATCTCAACTACCTAATTACAACACTTAAAAATATTAATACCAAAAAAGTGCCGAATTTGTGAAATTGTACAATGATATGATGAATACTACGTTAAATTTGATTTAAGACTTTTGTACCTTTTTATTTTATGTATTCAGTTTGCATTATAATTATTTTTTACTTTTATTTTTTAATGTCTTCCTATCTAGTTTTTGCAATCATAATGTCCTACTTTAATGTGAAAGTTAATTATTTACAAAACTTCTCTCTGTTAGCTTTAGCTCTGGCTGCATTTTACATTTTTTTTTCTGTTGATTTTTTCCTTTCATTTTACTAGTCATTTATTTTTAATACCTTGTTTTATGACCGCGAGGCTCAAACACAAATTTAAAAGACATCTGCTCACAACAACTTAATCATTTATTTACCATAACAGGGGTTAATTCACTTTACACATGTACAATAAAATTACAGATATACACACTACTATAACTGTTTATTGTCAGTAAATCCTTAAACTTTTATTAAAAAATGATTTTTAAAATACTTTTTTAAAGATTGTCTGTTCATCTGCTACTGGATGTTTGTATTTACTTCAGAATCTATCTATTTATTTTTCTGTCTGTCTGCCAGTCTATATATCTATCCGTCTATCTCTCCGTCTGTCTGTTACATCTGATTCAATTACTTGTCACATGTGCCTTACAGCACAGTAACATTTTTTTTTGTAGATCCCAGTTAGGAAGCTGGGGTCAGAGTGCAGGGTCAGCCAGGTTACGGCGCCCCTGGAGCAGATAGGGTTAAGAGTCTTGCTCATGGACTGAACAGTGACTTGGGGATGCTGAGGCTTAAACCCCGACCTTACAATTAGTAACCCAGTAATCCACAGCCTTAACTGATTGAGCCACCAATGCAAGGTGCTGTATATTTCTTACACAATATGACGTTTCGGTTTTACAAATGTAAAAAAAAAAAGCACATCTGACCTTGAATGCAGTGATGTGCAGAGTTTTATTACACTGACCAGTCAGAGACACCTCACACTCTGCTCCAGCAAATCACAGAGCAGCAATTCATTCCCAGGTGTTTTTGGTAGGAAGTTTCTGCCATGAATTAGGGAAAAGGTTCTAGTCTAAGAACTTTAGTTCAATTCCGTCCTATTTATATTACACTTTTAACGATGATCATTGTCACAAAGCAGCTTTGTAAATAATAAAAAAAAAGAAAAAGGAAATAAAATAGTAAAAATAATCAGATTGTCCCTGATGAGCAAGTGGAGGGTGCCGGTGGAAAGGAAAAACTTCCTGAGATGGCAACAGGAAGAGGAACCAGAGTCAACAGTGAACCAATTCTCACCAATTCGGCTGGAAGTTAAATATAACATAAGATGTGTTTAAGTTAATATGGTGTCCAATTCATTATTGGATCCTTAGGTATTTGTAGGAATTTCAATCCTGAACTACTGAGCGTCAGCAGTCACAAGCCATCAGAGAACAGATGTCTGCATCAGCTGAGCCCAAGACCATCTTCCTAGTCAAATGGGACTGTTCACAGTCACCTCACGCATCCCAAGCAGAACATATGGGGCCTCCATGCGACGAGATCTCCAACGAGAAGCGGGGTACCGGGATGTGTTAGACAGGTCCAGAGGGGGTCTAGATCATTGGCTGCTCAGCAAAACCATGTGTAGCTCAACACACAGAGATAGAGAGAGGGAGAGAGAGAGAGGGAGAGAGAGTGGTGTACCTAAAGAACCTTAGGAACTATTAAAAGGACCCTTGAGGGCCCGCCTGAGAATCAGAACTATGTTGGACAGAACCAGCTCTCTTACCGAAGGATGATAATTTTGTAAACTTGCATAAATGCAAACGGTTAGTTATGTTCTAAAGTTCTTCAGTGTTTTGCTGTAGAAAAAAAACTTGGTTTTGGTCCATATAGAATTATTTTTCTGTTCTCTAAAAATCTTCCGGTTCATGATTGTTTAGCTGTTTTTCAATGTTACTACAATAAACCAATTATTTTTTGTATATCACAACAAATATTCCATGTGAGAATAGGAATTGCTCTAAAGATCCATAAAAAAAAGATTCTTCTTATATGCTGTCATCTTTAAGAACCGTTTTGAAATTTTTATTTTAGAATATATAAGTATAAGTGCACTACAGTGAGGGCCCTGGCTCTCCTGTGACCCATTTAATCAGTGAAATGATCTCCGGTGTGTAACATTAGCACAGTGTTAACAGTGACATGCTGAAAAGCATGAAGCAGATCTTACACACACACCAACGCACACACTTACACACGCATACAGTATGAGCACACACTGCTGGAGCTGCAGAGATGATGCCCCAGCGCGTGTATATGGCGGCCAGCCAGGACTCTGTGTGTGTGTCGGTGGTGTTGGAGATGTTGGAGCACCAGCAGTGTTTTTATGTGGAGCTGATGGAGCAGCAGGAGCGAAGAGTCGCCGCGCTGATGAAGAGGATGGTGGACATGAGCTCGGCACGGCTAACGAAGGAGCTCCAGGAGCTGAAGGTCGGACTACAGAGGGTTCATGCTGATGTTTCACGACTCCGTAGACACACCGCCCTCACTGCGCACTGCCTTGTCAACCTGAGACACAGACTGATGGAGGATAGGAGGATGGTGGGCAGGAAGGGTGGAGGAGAGGACCCAGAGACCCAGACAGCAGAGAGCATGGAGACAGGTGGAGGTGAAGGCGTGAAAAAAGCAGAGATGAAAAGACTGGAGGTGTGGGCCAGCGAACCGAAGGCCAAGAGACTGGTGGCAGATCTGACTGACATCCAACTGAATAATATAAAGGTTAGAATGAGAGAAAGAGGGAGAGAGAGAGAGAGAGAGAGAGAGAGACCAAGAGAAGACAGAAAAATTAGCTGTTCTACAGTACCTTTGGAGAGCCAGTGAAAGAAGCGGTTGTAAAACAAACTCTACGATTAAATAGAGACACAGACAGACAGAAAGGGAGACAGACAGATATGCAGACAGATAGACAGTCAGAAAGGAAGACAGAGACACAGCCAGAGAGAAAGACAGACATGGAGACAGCACTGATTCCAGGTCAGTGTTCTGTCACTTGCTTCTTTAACCAGTGCCTTTTTAATATTATTATTTATTATTGGCTGAATGTAGGACAGCTGGCAAGGGTCAAGGGTCAAGCTGTTTAATAAGTGGTACAATAACTGCTAGTTCAATGGCTTTAGCTCCACTGTGTGTCCTGGGAGAGCAGACGGTGATCTGTAATACTGCTTATATCGAAATATTTTACAGTTAGTATATTATATTATACCTAAGTTGATGAGTAGTAACTGTCTCACCACCTGATTAGATGTTTTTCTGCCTTTCTTTTTTAATCAGGCTGACCAACTCACTGAGGAGCAGATCACCGGTGTGTGTGTGTGTCTTATGATCATTAGAAATTATATAGAGCATATATAAAGATGTAGAGTGCGTATATGTGTGTGCACATGTGTGTGTTTTACAATCATCACAAATTATATAGAGCATACTGTAATTCTATAGTGTGTGTGTGTGTGTGTGTGTGTGTGTGTCAGAGTTTAGGGAGGCGTTCATGCTGTTTGATAAGAATGGAGATGGTTCTATCAGCACTGCAGAGTTGGGCTCAGTGATGCGCTCTCTGGGGCAAAATCCCACTGTCACCGAACTGTACGACATCATCAGAGAGGTGGACGCTAATGGTGAGGAACACACCTACAACCTACAAACAACACCCTATACACTACACTCTAGACACTACATCCTGCACACTACACCCTAGAAACAACACCTGACACCCTGCACACTACACTCTATCTACACACTACATGCTTACACTCTACACCCTATATCCTGCACTCTGCACACACCCATAATTTGTACACCCTTCACACTACACCCTACAAACAACACCCGACATCCTGCACGCTACATCCTACAAATAACACCCGCTACACGCTAAGAACTACACCCAACACACTCCACAATACACTCTAAAAGCTACACCCTGCACACAACACCCTCCACCCACACACTATAAACTAAAGACTACACACTACATGCTATGGCCTACATGTAGTGTGGCCGTACACCCTAGACTATACACCCTTCACCCCGCACCCTACACTCTAATGACTGCACCCTACAGACTACAGTTTCTCCTTACACACTAAACCCTAAACCTAAATACTACAAATCATTAGTGAGGTCTCTCTCTCTCTCTCTCAGGTAGTGGTACGATTGACTTCCCTGAGTTTATCATGATGATGGTGAGGAAGATGAAGGATACGGGTGGTGAGGATGAGATCCACGAGGCCTTTAGAGTGTTCGATAAGGTCTGTTTGTATGTGTGTGTTTGTGGGTGCACCGACTTTCCTCTCCTGCACACAACACACAGCTCATTGTCAGCTTCCTGTTTACTCATTATGTTTACTGGTTCTGGTTCTGTCTGTGGTTCTGAGTCAGGACGGGAATGGCTTCATCAGTGGGGCGGAGCTGCATGCAGTCATGACCAACCTGGGGGAGAAAGTGACAGACGAGGAAGTGGAAGAAATGATCAGAGAGGCAGATAAGGATGGAGATGGACAAGTCAACTTCCAAGGTCTCACTCTCTCTGCATCACACACTACAATGCTATGTTGCATGATATCTCATGCAATGTGATTACCTCTTTTTTTGCACCACACTCCAGTCCAGTAGGTGGCAGCATTGCACCAATCAGCCATAAACTTAAATGTAGACGACGCAGTGATATTCTTGCAAAATGTGGGAAAGGGAAGCGGTTTGCGTTTTTTACAAAGACTGTGAAATAGTTTTATACGACGGAGTATTAGGGCCAAGGTGGGATAACTTAGGAAACATCTCGAAATTTTAGAGTTTTCAACTCGAAACTTTCGAGTTTTAAACTCGGAAATTCCCTGCCCCTCCCCTTCCAAGTCTTTAATTTTTTTATTTTTTATCCCATCTTGGCCCTAATACACCGTCGTAGGCCAATCCATTAAGTTAATTAAATTTTTAGAAAATTGTACATTTAAAAGCTTAAATTGTTCAAAAAACGTTAATTGATTCTGAATCAAAAACCGACCATTAATTAAGTTAAATAAATCCGTCAATAAAATATTAATTAAATTGCATAATCAATTATATCACACAGCTCTAGCACATCACACACACACACACACACACCACTCAGGCTTCAGAAACTCAACAGTCTGTACGCAGGGTTCTACAGTTTGACCTTTGACCTTGTTTTCTGCTTTCGTTTTCCAGAGTTTGTAGAGATGATGAAGACTCAGTGATGTTCTGCTCTCCTGCTCTCCTCAGCTGCTGTCTCACCTCTCTGTCTCACCTCTCTGTTTTATTTAACCCTGTCTAACGTAATGTGTGAATTGTATGTACTCAAAATAAAATAAAGACAAAAATCTAAAACTAAAAAAAAAACAACTAAAAACTGAAGTCGTGTCTCTTTGGGGTGAGAAGTGTTGTGTTTTGGAGACAGGACTCACTGAAAGCTCTGCAGGAAGGTTTTAACCTGGGGAGTTATTTCTACACGAGCCATTTGTGGTGTGTTTAGCTGAATTATTGCCTCCTCTCTCTCTCTCTCTCTCTCTCTCTCTCTCTCTCTCTGTGTTTTACAAACAAAATGTACGTGTTTGCTTGGAAACAAACACAATTACAAGGAAATATTCATTGAACAGCAAGACTCCAAACTATCACCCGTGTGTGTGTGTCTGTGTGCGTATATTCATCCACTAACGGATACTTAGCACAGGGTCTGCTCATGTTTCCCCATTCAGCATCAGTGTGTGTGTGTGTGTGTGGATGTGTGTGTGTGCTTGCGTGTGACCTGACCTCTCAGTGCAGGAGTACATATATGAATGAGTGTTGAGAGCAGTGTGTGCATGTGTATGCGCGCGTGTGTGTGTGCGCGCGTTCACTCAATCCGAACTCACTGCGGATTCTATTTCTGTACAGATAGACAACTTCCTGTCTCCTGCTCTCGTACACACCGTTATGTGTTGATAATAAGAATGAGGTGTGTGTTACGTGCTACCTGACACTGGAGTGGAAAACACTCCTTTAAGTAAATCCTCATTGTGAATATTGTAAACGAATTAACAGTTAACACTAGTGTTTAAACATTTTGCTGTTTAAAAGGACCACGGTGATACCGGCGGCTTCGCTGCATCGCTCACAGTGACACCACAAATCAGTTTTATATTAATGCATGTTTTTATATATGAGGTGCTTTGATGGTGTCCATAGTAACAGCACACTCACAGCACATGCACATTTTCATTAAGGTAAAAAAAAAAAAAAATATATATATATATATGATTGAACACATTACTGTGGTGTAATAACAATAAACAAAGTTTATACGGTAACACCATTAACCGTCATAAATAACAGCACAATTCAACAACCAGCGGCCGGCAGAAAGAGGGTTTCATGTTATCGCCTAATCAAAGTTTCCAACACTGACCCCTGTTTTAGCATGAAAAGAAGAGAAGAGGAAGAGGAGACCCTGCATAAACTGCCTTTCAGAGCTAAAGTGTTATTACAGCTTTAAGAGTAGGTCTCTAAATCTCTAATTTTCTTTTTGTTATTTGGAGCCATGAAGCCAAGCACATTAGATACAAGTGGATTCAGAACCTTAAATATAATAACTATTAATGTGGGTAGTGATCAGTGTTGCCACTCATAAGGTTCATAAATCCCAAAATAAAAAGAAAAAATTCTCTCGACTGTAAACAAATTCTCAATTAGGCTAAATATGAATCTGTTTTAAATGACAAGGATTGATGCAGATTTGTTATTTTTCATCAATCACACTTTTCCGCCAATGGAAGTTCCGGATATGAAGTAGGTCACTGATGTCAAATACACATACAACATAAAGAACAACAAAATCTTTTGAAAAGACTGTGGGATAGTTTTAAGTCAATTCATTAAGTTCATTAATTTTTGGAAAATTTAACATTTAAAAGTCAAAAATGGTTCAAAAAGCGTGAATTGATTCTGAATCAAAACCATTAATTCATTTAAATGAATCGGTCAATAAAATATTGATTAAATTGCATAAGCAACTATATCGCACAGCTCTAGCACACACACACACACACACACACACCTCTCAGGCTTCAGAAACTAAACACTTGGTCTGTACACGGGGTTCTATAGTCTGACCTTTGACCTTGTTTTCTGCTTTTGTTTAGCTGAGCACATATACTGTACAAGATACAAGTGGATTCAGAACCTTAAATATAATAACTATTAATGTGGGTAGTGATCAGTGCTGCCACTCATAAGTTTCATAAATCCCAAAATTAAAAACAATTCTCTAGATTGTAAGAAAAATTCAAGTAGGCTAAATCTGAATCTGTTTTAAATGACATGGATTAATGCTGATTTGTTATTTTTTATTTATCACAATTTTCCGCCAATGGAAGTAGGTCAATGATGTCAAATACACATACAACATAAATAAAAGTAAAGATGTAAATACATACTATAAACAGTGGACGTACTGTATGGCCCAGGCACACGGTTCATATAAATATCACTGTAGAAATTAAAAATCCCAAGATTCTCTCTCTCACACACCCCCATTTTTCTATATAATCCGCTGCTACACTAATACACTTATCCAGCATTTCACTAGTGCTTGGATACCATTAAGGTAGAAAGTTTTCTCAGTGCAACAGAGCCATGATCCAGAGCCAGGGGTAGCTCAGTGGTTAAGGCATTGGACTACGGTTCAGAAGATCCCAGGTTCAAACCCCACAACCACCAAGT
>JAOVVA010000002.1:4482613-4494837 GCA_028565275.1 Leiocassis micropogon | reverse complement strand
TATAGAGAGAGAGAGAGAGAGAGAGAGAGAGAGAGAGAGAGAAGATAGAGAGAGACATGGAGGAGACAGAGAAAGGCCAAGATAGAGAGAGACAGAGAAATAAAAAGAGACAGAGATTGGAGAAACCGAGATGGAAGAGACAGATGGTAGAGAGAATGACAGAAAGAGAGAGAGAGAGAGAGAGATATGTGTTGTGTGTTGTCTGTAGCAGTATTATGGATCATGAGATTAAACACTTCTTCCCTCAGAGCGGCACAGAAACTAAACCTGTCCTCTAAAAAGAAGAAGCAGAAGCCGACGCCCACTGCTCCACTGGCCCCACCCCTTTTCCCAACGAACTTCAGCGGGATCCTGCAGGTCACTCCGCCCCCAGCTCCACCCTGTCTCCTCAGAGCTGTCAGTAAAGTGAGAGATAATCCAGGACTCGGCAAGGTGAGTCTCATCCCTTCTGGTCACATGATTACCTATTTCATAATTGCCCTAATGACTCCGCCCCCAAACATTATAATCTTATTAAGACGTGAATATAATATACAGCAGTTCAGCGTGTGTGTGTATGTCTGTGTGAGTGTCTCATCATCTCGTGCGTGATGGAGTGTGAAATGTGTGTGTTCGTCTCTGGGGTGAGTGGGTCGAAATCATAAATAAAGATGAAAATCAGACAGCGAATAGAGAGACAAATGAAGACAATGAGTGCAGCACACACACACACTGCAGTGTGATTTCCTGAACGTGGAGTCAGCTGTACTGCATCAGTATTGTCCTTTTTAACCTTAAATAATGAACATTCTCTCGTTATGAAGTGGGCGGAGCATTTTATAGTTTCATGCTGCCACGGTGTCTCGTTAAGAGCGTCTTCAAATAAAATCTGTTCTTGTCCATAATGTGTGGCTTAGAAAACAAGCCATATGTGTGTATGTGTATGTGTGTGTGTGTGTGTGTGTGTGTGTGTGTGTGTCTAGGTGAAGGTGATGCTGCGTGTGTGTGCAGTTTCCCACGCCGAGTCCAGCTCCTTCCTGAAAGTGGACTCTCGTAAGAAACAGGTGAGCATTATGGACCCGGCCGCTAACTCCGCCTCTCAGCAGAGCTCAAATCAGAAACGAGGAGTCCCCACCCAAGCCCCGCCCAAAATGTTCACCTTCGACTCTGCTTTCTCACACGATGCCTCACAGGTGAGCGTCCGCTTCCTCTTTCAACTGTGTAGCATTAGCAAGAAAGGAATATAACTTTTAAAGAGGTGTGTGTGTGTGTGTGTGTGTGTTTTTGTGTGTGTGTGTACTTGTGTTTATGTGTGTTCAGGCAGAGGTGTGTGCAGGTACTGTAGCCGAGGTGATCCAGTCAGTGGTGAATGGAGCAGATGGATGTGTGTTCTGTTTCGGTCACGCCAAGCTCGGTGAGAAAATTCACAGCTGTGAAAAATACACATTATGGCCAAAAATATGTGCACCCTCCTGACAGCTGAATACAATCCAGCACACGACCCTGAGACTCCACGGACACACACGAGCAATAATCAGGTCAAACTGAAGAGTGAAATTTCTCAAATGTCTCAAAGCATAAGCATCTCTGCTACGATGCGTTAGAGCACACCGACTCACAGAGCGCTCACTGCTGCCGAGGGCTGAATTCTTTGTTATACCTCTCACTACAGAGCTCCAAACTGCCCCTGGGAGCAACATCAGCACGAGACCTGGGTTTCATGGCCTAGCAACTGCACACACACTTAAGATTATTATGCACGAGCTACAGCGGTGTAAAGCACCGATAGATGAGTGATGGATCACGCTTCAACAATCATGAGCAAGTCTGGGTTTGGTGGATATATATATATATAGGACAGTGCTACCTACCAGAACACATGATGGTGATGAGACTGTTCTTTAGTGTTCGAGGCTCTTGATTGCAGAATTAGAACCTTAACTCTAACCCTGACCCCAAATTAATGCACTTGGATTTGGAACAGGACGTAAAAAGAGTGCAGCAGACATCACTACAAGGGTGAACGTGAGGTGTTCTTATACTTTTGGCCATAAAGTGCATACAACAAGCATGAACAAGAGTTTTGTGAGCAGGCGGCATGTCTTTTTTCGAACATTTTTAAAATAAAAACTATAATGGCGTTTACATTTCGCTCGACCCTCAGGGACAAACCCCTCAGCAGCACTGTGTTTCGTCCAGTCCTAAAAGGTTTAAAGAATTCTCCTTGTTTTGGTCCAAGCCCTGAGTGATTGATGGCAATTACGCTCAGGTTCCTCAGAAACGAGGACGGAGTCGGTCCCGCAGCGAGCGCAGATGAATTTACGAGCTGCCGGGCCGTGTGCCGCGTTCCGCGTTAGCATGTAAGCGTGTGCTACTGCTCGTAAAACACGTCTGAACGAGACAAGGTGGAAGAGTTACGACCGGAACACGACACCTCTGAGACAAACGAGCATCTGAGAGAGACGTGGACACAAAATTAGAAACGGGAAATGGAGGGGCTCGTCACTGGGGATGCTAAATCAGAGCTGCTGACACTGCAGCCATGCTAATGTCACACACTTCCTGTAGTAAAGATATAATAAAGCTTTAATACTCAAGGAACAGACCACAGCTTTATTTTATTTGGTAAAAAATTTTTTTTAAAAAAGAATTATTTTTCTGATGCTTCACAAAAATATGTTTTCCATCTGCTCAGATTCAGCGAAACCACTTTACACAAATAAATACAAATCAATCGATTAATCAATTAATTGTACATCAGGAGTGAACACTTATTAATGTAATTCGTCAGTAAAACTCCTGGTTAAACATCTTAAATCACACTAAAATCACATTTCACTCCTGGTTAAACATGTTAAATCACACAAAATCACTTTAATCTTCAAACGCTGTTAATTACTGAAATCTTTCCTGAACATTTTTTTATAAAGCGAATAAACTGATTCAGGTTAGGAAAAAGCAAACAGAATGAGACACACTTTAACACATCCCGAATGCAACCATATCAGTAAATAAATAAAATAAAAATAAACAGTTTTTGAAAGACTGGATGGCTCAAACTGGCAATACGTCCCTTTTACATTACACTTTGATCCTTTTAAACGATTCATTTAAGTGAATCGAATATGTTTGGCTCGTTTGACTTACCATTATGCCTCACTTTGCGGATTCTGTTAGTTTATAATTGTTCATACGAAACTACAGAAGGTGTAACGTTACCATTTGAATTAAAAGTGTAATTAAAATGTCATTTAAAGCGTGTGCAGGCATCATTCACTGTATAGAGTCAGCTTCAGAACTGTTGCAGCTTTGTGTTTTTGTTTTGTTTTGTCTACATTTAATCCTCTGAACATACTGTCATTCCAATAAAATGTCTGTGTGGGTTTAATAAATACAGCAGGAATAAGGAAGTGTGTCATTAGCCTTTGATCTGCAGTTACACAGTTGCGCTAATGCATGAGATAATTAACAATCTCATAAATGAAGCCCTGTTTGTGTAATCATCTTTTACGTTTTTATTTATCATTCAGAGGATTGTGTGTGTCCATGTGTGTTATAATAGGCACTGCGTTTAACGTTAATTGAATAAAATGCACCCAGGAGAAATCTCATACGATTTTATTCATCACGCTCTCATTAACACACCGATTCTGTTTTTCCCTCTAAGTGAAGAAGAGAAAAACGGCTGCGGTCGAATAACACTCTTTACTTACATGTTTACTTACACTACAAGAGGCTTTCAGTGTGTGTTGGTATGACATACAAGTGCTCACACAAACACACACACACACACACACACACAATGTTGGGGAAATTTGTGTTTAAATCTGATGAAGGTCTCACTGTGACTTCCAGCAGAGCAAAGCTGTAAAGCCATCTGTCACTGTTTGTGTGCACTGTGTAGTGAAGAGAGTGTGTGGTTTGGGACACATCCTCTGTAATATAAATCTGTGTGTGTGTGAGAGTATGTGATAAAACAACAGATCCCTGCTTTAGTTGTGGGCTTATGGTGTAGAACTTGTTGTTTTACTGAACCTAAGCTCGACCTCTTGTGTCATTTAAACTGAAAATAAAATTTGTGTTGAAAGTGTGAATATTTGTAAGAATATGTTAAGGTTATAATTTTTTGTGACGGGTTTCTTTCAGCCAGTGTGAGAAGGAGTCTAACCGTAGTGTGTGTGTGTGTGTGTGTGTGTGTGTAGGAAAAACCTACACCATGATTGGGAAGGACGACTCCATGCAGAACCTGGGCATTATCCCCTGCGCTATCTCCTGGCTCTTTAAGATCATTACGGAGCGGAAGGAGAAGACAGGCGCTCGGTTCTCCGTCCGCGTCTCCGCAGTGGAGGTCTGGGGGAAAGAAGAGAACCTGAAGGACCTGCTGTCTGACGTGGCCACGGGCAGCTTACAGGACGGCCAGTCTCCTGGAGTTTACCTGTGTGAGGACCCCATCTGCGGGATGCAGGTGAGGAGACGACTGTACGGCTGGTCCACAGGACGGCTGTGTTCTTCAGGGTCAGACGCAGTCACCAGTGTGAACCATCTGATAGATCTGATGTGAATTTAGCACAGAGGATTGTTACGTTAGGAAGGCGAACTGTGTGTCCGTTCGTCAGTGTGTAATCCTCTTCAGCTTCAGATTCACAAACAAAACCTCAGACTGTCTCAAACTCACTTCACTTATTTATTTGTTTGTTTGTTTATTATTAGAACCAGATGTATTTACATTATTATGCTCATTAGCGCTGCTAGTGAGCCAGTGTGAGAGTGACTTAATAACACTTCTGACTAACGCTGCTTATTAACACTTCTTATTAATGCTATTTATTAGCACTGCTTATTAACACTGCTTAACACTGAGCAGTGCTTATGAGCACTGTTTATAAGACTGCTTATGACCATTGCTTATGAACACTGCTTATGAGACCTGATTATTAGCACTGCTTTATAACATAGTTTATGAGCACTTCTTGTTGGCACTACGTATTAACACTGCTTACTAGCACTGCTTATGATCACTTCCTATTAGCACTGCTTATGAGCACTGTTTATAACACTGCTTTATAACACAGTTTATGAGCACTCTTTTTAACAGTACTTATGAGCACTGCTTATCCACGCTGCATATTAACACTGCTTATGAACATTGCTTAGGAGCACTGACTATGACACTGCTGATTAACACTGCTTATGAGCACTGCTTATTAACACTGCTTATGAGCACTGCTTCTGAGCACCGTTTATAACACTTATTACCACTGTTATGAGCACTGATTATAACACTGTTTTTTAACACTGCTTATTAGCACTACTTATTGGCATTACTTTTTAACACTGAGTATGAAAACTGCTTATAAACAATGTAATAAACCCTGATGTTACAGGCTGATGTATAGTTTGCTCTTTAAAATGTGTGTTTTCGTGATGTAGCTGCAGAATCAGAGCGAGCTGCGAGCGCCAACAGCAGAGAAAGCTGCGTTCTTTCTGGACGCCGCCATCGCATCGCGGTACAGCAGCCGAGCCGAGTGTGACGAGGACGAACATCGCAACTCGCACATGCTCTTCACACTGCACATCTACCAGTACCGCATGGAGAAGAGCGGGAAAGGAGGAAGTGAGTGTCCGTGTCCCGGAGACTGTCTCACATACAGATAGGACAAACTTCACATTCTTTTTTTATTTTCAGGACAAAACACGCACGCCAGCATTGTGCACCAGGTATAACTTCCTGATTCATCCAGCACCCCCTAGTGACCAAATAACATGTCCAGTGTTAGGTTACATCCATCCGAGCATCACGTGAGTCATGCTCAATGTAGGAGCATAAGCAAAAAAAACTTTAAAAAAAAATGTATAAAATGTTTTTCTCAGCTTTAGGAAGAGATAAAATAACAGTAAAGGGTGGTGGTTTGGATAGAATGTTCTGGATCTATCAATTTCAGTACCATTTGTTATTTTAAAACCATGGCTTTTATTTAGTGATGTCATAAACTACACTCAACTGTAGCTCCGCCTCTGAGTCCATTAAGTACAGAAATAAGTCCTAATAACAAAATAACAGAAAAATTTGAATTAATGATTTTAAAAGTTTAACAAGTTTAAAATTAATATTGTTATGTTATTTTGTTTGTGTGTGTGTGTGTGTGTGTGTGT
This sequence comes from Leiocassis micropogon, assembly GCA_028565275.1. Lineage (NCBI taxonomy): Eukaryota > Metazoa > Chordata > Actinopteri > Siluriformes > Bagridae > Leiocassis > Leiocassis micropogon. Next base: position 4,488,705 of record JAOVVA010000002.1, on the reverse strand, counting down.
GTGTGTCAGTGTCCGGAGGCCGCAGTCGCCTGCACCTGATAGATTTGGGAAGCTGTGTGAAGGAGTTGGCGAAGCCCCGTGAGAGTGCCACGCCTACTCAGTGTCTGTCTCTCTCGGCCCTGGGGAACGTCATACTCGCCCTCGTCAACGGCTCCAAACACATCCCCTTCAAGTACGACTCAATACTGACTGTTTACTTTCACTGTCGTCTTCCATATTTAAGCTATGATATTAAGAATTTAAACTCACATAAACATCCCCAATCAGTAAAATCTTACCTTTCACTACAGTGAAAAGGTTTAAATGTGGTCAGAATGTGATGTACTGGTAGGTCTGTCCATTCTGGCACGGTCTGTGTTGCCGTAGTAACCGACCGATAAGATGAAGCGCCAAGAGTGTAATCTACATAGGATATAAATCTAATGACAGTTTAAATCAATTTAAATCATAATAAACAACTCTGTCCACTAATTTTATAAAGGAAACTGCGTCAAGAAATGCAGCAGTGCATGCTGGGTAAGCTGTGCTTCTGAAGTCACACTGACGCCAGATCTAATCTGATCCTGCCATCTCTTCTAGTTTAGCCAAAGGAACTTAATAAAGAAAAACACTTAAAGTACGACAAGGACGAGGTAAAAATAAATTAAAGCCAGGATGGAACCCAAAGAACTGTAGAACATAACCTCAAGAGCATTTCTTTTCGGGTTCTAGAAGCTAAATGATTATGTTCAGGGGGGATTTAGAAACAGATGCTGATTTATATACCCATTTTCATACTTGTCTTGTCCTGTCTCGTTCCCGCTGCTTGCTCCCTCGCCCCCTCTCGGGTTAAACACTCGCAAGGCGACAGCGCACAGATTGTGTTTTCCTCCTCCAAGGCAACTGTGTTTTTTTTTATGCTAATTTAATTCACATTGCAGAACTAGCGTGTGGGTTTAAGGTCCTAAATTCTGCTCTGCAGAGATGATACGAGGAGAGATGTAATTAAGTTTTAGGGAGATTTTAATTGAATAAATTAAAAAATTTAAATGAATAAACCTTTATCATGAATAAATTAGAAATGCACAAAAATGTCAATGGTCGTAATGTGATTTAACGAGCAAAAATGCTCGTTGCTGTGTTCTGGATGAGGGTCGTGTAAACACCGAGAGGAAAAAACAAAGCTGAAAAACAAAGCAGTGAGTGGTGAGTCAGAGCCAGTAATGCGATTATATTTCTAAAGTTGGCTCATTTGGATCACACACAGGAAAAAAACAATGAGCTCTAATAAATAATCAGAGCTTATTATCTGTGCAATGATCATTATCTTCTTCTTATTCTTCTTCACCATCCTGTTCTAAGTCTGAAATGTTTCGGGTTCAGATTCCAGTCCCGTGTCAAAGAATTTAGGTGGGTTGTTTTTTTCTCCAAAAGCTGGCATCTTCAGTGAGTAATAATTTTGTGGTTATTTTGTGGTTTACAGGGACAGTAAGTTAACAATGCTGTTGCGAGAGTCTCTTGGAAACATGAACTGTCGCACCACCATGATCGCACACATCTCCTCGTCTCCCAGCCACTTTTCAGAAACACTCTCTACACTACAGATCGCTTCTCGAGTGCTGAGGATGAAGAAGAAGAAGACCAAAGTAAACGTGGTATGAGCCATATCTTTATATTCTGTTAGGGACAAAAGAACAAATCTTACTGCTGTTTGACAAAGAGATTTCATTGGATGTTCTCCAGTTTAACATTTTCTGCAAGGTCTTCTTGGGATTTTTGTATTTTATTGCCTGTATTGATTTTAGATCATTTATATGCTAAAATGCCAGTGTCAATGAGACATCCACAGTATTTTTCCAGGAGTTTAATTTCAACTTTACAACAATTTAGAATTAAGTGATGCCATGGAATCAGGAAGTCCACATCTAATTTCTAGTTGTGTCTCTTGCAGCAATACACTTCCAGTTCCTCTGGTGGAGAAAGTTCATGTGAGGAGGGCAGAATGAGACGTCCGACTCAGCTTCGAAACATACACTCCAGGAATGTTAGAGACCCTGAAATACCACTGCTCCACATTTCCAGCGACCCAGATGATTATTCTAGCAGCGAACAGTCCTGCGATACCGTAATCTATGTAGGTCCAAACGGTACCGCGCTTTCAGACAGAGAGCTCACTGATAATGAAGGTCCTCCAGATTTTGTACCCATCATCCCATCTATACACAAGTATAAAAGCGACCAAGGCAAACTAGCACAACCATCTCAGTTGGGTGATTCTCTAATTCAGCCTTCACAAACTGTCCAGTCAATTCAGACCATTCATGCTCAGACACTGCCTCCTGTACCTGAAGAAACTGCAGAGTCTAGCAAGCAGGAAAAGGATTGTCTCAAATGCAACACATTTGCAGAACTGCAGGAGCGACTGGGGTGTATTGACGGCAGCGAGGAGGTAAACACGTTTCCTTTTGAAGAAGTTCCAGCCAGCAAACTCAAGAAAATTGAACCTATTCCATCTCGGACCATCACAAGCTCTCCCAAGAGGATCTCTAATGATCAGCAGCTGGAGGAGATCCGGGAAGTGGTGGAGGAAGCAGAGATCGCGCAGTCCATTATAGAAAATCTGACAAAGTCTTCAATAAGCAATTGTATTCTTTCTACCAGTCGGAGTGTAACTGGAGGTAGTGGTGTTGGTCAGCTCACGTCCCTTCAAAGGGCCAACAGCTCCAGTCTTCATAACAGCAGAGAGTCCATTAGTGGAGGAAGCAGCAGTGATGGCAAACCTCGTCCCATGGGTTCCCCCAGGCTAGGAATTGCTAGCTTGACCAAAACATCAGAATACAAACCTCCCTCCTCACCTTCTCAGCGCTGCAAAGTTTACACTCAGAAAGGAGTAATGCCCAGTACACCTCCGCAATCCTCACAAAACCTGTACAGAGATTCAGTAAAGTCATCCACTGAGTCCTTGCTTCAGGGTGAATTCAGAACATCTCCAGTTGGGATGGGTCCTCAGGTACTTAAGCACTCTTCTTCATCAAACAGTTTGGGATCAGTAGATACACTGGGTGACGATGTTCCTCAACTCCCTCTGGACAACAAGAACAGCACAACGGTCACCTTGCAGCAGTTCGCAGAGCCACAGGATGAGGATGAGTTGGTCTTTACTCTTGTTGGGGAGCTAACAGTAAATGGGATCATGGAGGATGGCAGGCCCACCAGTATTATCAGCTTTAACAGTGACTGTTCAGTTCAGGCTCTTGCATCAGGTTCACGGCCCATCAGCATTATCAGCAGTATGAGTGAAGATATGGAATGCTACAGCAGTACAGCCTCCACTACCACTGCTACCATCTCAGAAACCAACATTGCTAACTTCCTGCCTCTTAGCAAGGTTGAAGGAGAGGTCATCATGTGCCGATGTTCTTCAAAAGGTTTATGGCAGACAGAAATGAGCACAGGAATTGGTGGAAAACAGTCTTGCCATAGCTTTGTTACGCAGCAATGCTTTGGGCAGGGTGAGGGACTAGCTAAGGTTCAGCTTCTGGAAATGAGTGAGGAAAGGGAAAATGAAGAACTCATGGAACACTTCAAGGAGGCTGGGAAGGATTTCTGTGTAATTGAAACTTCTACCCAAACATCTCCAACCGTGGGAAAAACAACAGTGACCATTTCCAATATTCAGACATTATGCACTTTGAACAGCTTTTCCCCTAATAAAACCAATATAACTGCCCAGCCTTGTTCTGCTGTAAATCCGATCATGCATGAACCTTCAGCCAAACACGCTTCAGTCAAAGATTCCAGATCTCCACCAGTTCCTCTCTCAAGTGAGATCATATTTGATGATCCCTGGATGAAAATGGATTCCACCAAACCCGAGGAACTTGTCTGTGAGGTAAATCTGGAGAATGGAACATCTAATAATATAAAGAGCAAACGTGTGATTAACAGAAACAGTTCAAGCAGCGGGGAAGCAGTAGGATCTCCAGATTCCTTTAAGAGAGTTGTAGATGGTTGTGAAATGGTTCTTAATGCTTCAGAAACCGTCACTCCTGTGTTTTCAGCTAACATCCTCAGAACCGGCAGCCTTCCTAGGGCATGGCATCGATTAAACAAACAGGATGAGTTTGATGACTCTTCCTATCACTATACAAGTGGAGAATATAAAACCCTTGGAGTTACCACATCCACTCCATGCAGTCCTCGAGCAACACTGGAAAGGCGAGGATCATCTGGAAAGCAAGGGTTCTTTACTCGTCCAAAAGGAATTCCACCCTTACCACCTGTGAGGAAGTCAAGTCTTGACCAGAGAAACAGAGCCAGTCCCCAACATAATCCAACAAGTAACCCAAACCTTCACTTATCCTTTTTTGGCAGCACACCAGAGAATTTGGGGATAAATGGTAAGCAAACAGGACCAAATTTTGAGAGCAGTAGGCTGTTCAGTGCGAAACTCGAACTGTTAGCAAACAGAACCAGTTCTTTGGGACGATCCCATGGTGCCCGCTATGATTGTCATTCCCTGGAGAGAGGGGAGAGCCTTATGCTTGCTGGGTCTAAGGCAGCTGTAGTGAGAGATAGCACCATGCCCCGTGTGGGCAGAAGCCTCACACGTAACTCAGTTTCCTCTCCAACAAATGGACCAAACTTCAGTGTACCACAGTCACCCAAATCAAGCCAATCCAAAATCTCAGCTGTTACCAAACTTCTCATGGCCAGTCCTAAATCTCGAAGCCTTTCTACATCTACCACCAAGACCCTGAGCTTCTCCACCAAATCTCTTCCACAGTCAGTAAATCGGAGCTCCAGCCTGCCCCCAAATGGAAAGAACCCAAATCCAAATGCCTGGTCGACTCAGTCGCTAAGCCGCAACAGGGGATCAGGGTTTGTGTCAAAGCTGCCTTTTAGAGCTGTAAACGGACGAATCTCAGAACTTATGCAGGGCAGTGCTGGCCAGGCCGATCACGGACGCGGAACATGCAATGTTGAGGAAAAAGTAGTATCCGTCCAGGGTGAGGAACGGCCAGGGGTCAATACTTTACCGTCCCCTTACAGTAAGATCACCGCTCCACGCAGGCCACATCGCTGCAGCAGTGGGCATGCTAGTGACAACAGCAGTGTTCTGAGTGGAGAGCTACCTCCAGCCATGGGGAAAACTACCCTTTTCTACCACAGTGGGGGCAGTAGTGGCTACGAGAGCATGATACGTGACAGCGAGGCCACTGGAAGTGCATCCTCAGCTCAGGACTCTATGAGTGATCACAGCAGTTCAGTTAGTGGACGGAGGAGTCTGAAAAATGCAAAGAAAAGAAACAACACAGGTAAAAAGAATACGTTCTCTAGAGCTTCTTCTGGTCATGATCCTTATAGGTAACAGAGATTTTACTTTACATTTAATTTCAGTACGCACACTGCTTGGTGCATTATGGGTAATACACACAATCCCTCACATATCTCGCCGCTCACAGTACATTATGGGTAATAGACACAATCCCTCATGTACTTATGCAGGTAATACACATAATCCCTCACGTATTCATCGTTCACACTGCATTATGGGTAATACGCACACCCTTAAATACTCATTGCTTATAGTGCATTATGGGTAATACTCACATACTCATTGCTCACAGTGCAATACGGGTAATACACACAATCCCTCACATGCTGATTGCTTACAATATATTATGGGTAATACACACACTCCCTCACATACTGCTGATAGGGCATTATGGGAAATACACATTCTCCCTCACATACACATTCCAAGACGTCCCTATATGGCCAGTGAGCAGTAGATCCAAGGGGCAGTCTGTTACTTATTTTATACCTCTGAGCTAAATTACCAAAATGTAGTATAAATGGAGTCTAAACAGAACCCGCAGGTTCTCTAACTGCCACCCACGCAATTCTGTCTGAGTGTTTATGATTGCGATCTCAAAATAAACAGACTTTTAGTTGTCAGAGAGGATCGTGGGTGGTCTCTCGTTATTTAGAGCCCCACTCCTCCTCCACTTTGCCTAAGGGCAAAAACATTCTCCTGCGTTTTACTCTGCTGAGTTTTTTTTTCTGTCTGAGAATTTAACTCAGTGGTGTGTGCTGAAATACATGTGGAG
>JAOVVA010000002.1:4458451-4470951 GCA_028565275.1 Leiocassis micropogon | reverse complement strand
AACGGACATCACACAGTTCCTCAGATGTCGGCACCTGCAGGTGGAGAATCTGTCATAGCTACACACACACACACACACACACACACACACACACACTCACACACACACTCACACACACAACATCTCTCCCTTCTCTTCTCTTTCTATTCATGTTTATGGCTGTAGAGCTGCTGTTATCAGACTGCTGATTTAGCATAGAATCCTGTGTGCGTGTGTGTTAAATATTGATAAAAGACAAAATTTCAAGCCAGGCAATTAAAGTCAGACCTACGCACAAACACACATACATGCACACCATCCTAGCCCTCACCATCTGCATCCTCACACACCCTGTGTCCTACAGAGACACCATGGTGTGTGTGTGTGTGTGTGTGTGTGTGTGTGTGTGTGTGTGTGCTGTGGTATTTGGCACCAAGGCATTAATAGCAGATCCTTTACATCCTGTAAGTTGTGAGGTGGAGCCTCGATGGAGGAGAAGGAGAACACCGCCAGGAGAAGAGGAGGAGGAGGAGGAGGAGGAGATCAGGACTGAGTGACAGAACACTTGCAATGATCTGCTCTCTGGTTCATGACATGAAACCATCATTAAAGCGTTACAGTATGTATCCATCTCCACGTGTTCCTCAGTGGTGAGGTGGTTAAAGACACACCTCCTACAGGTAGACGTATGGTTGGGTTGAGCCCCAGGCATAGTTTTCTGACTGAACCATGACTTTAATTACTGGGTTTAAAACAAACTTAATTCTAATTAAATGACACAACTATAAATATGTGCCCTCCCCCATAAACTTTTAGTTGGTGGTAATAATCCGCCCCCAGTAAGTCATTCTTTGTTCTAGATCAGCAAAGTGGAACCTTTTTTTCTGTCTGAACGCCGGTGCTTTGGCTGTCTAAAAACAAAGAACTGGTTTAAAATCGGGCACTGGCTCCGAACTAGCACCAGAACTGCCTTGATGGAAAAGCGGTATCAATTCAATTAAATGTTATTTGTATAGCGCTTTTAACAATTGGGATTGTCGCAAAGCAGCTTTACACAATCAAAAAGAAATTATGGAAGTTTGTATGAAATGTGAATGTGTATGAATCAAAATGATCAGATTGTGGTGTAATGGTTACTACTCCTGGATTGTGCTGTCCTTTGGTCGATTCTGTAGGTTTTACTTTAGCTGTATTACGTGCATATCTGTTTTTTTGTTTTTTTGACCTGAAGGTTTTTGACCACACCACTCTCTCTCTCTATCTCTCTCTCTCTCTCTCTCTCTCTCTCGCTTTCGCTTTCTCCTACGGATTGCTGCTGGTGAAACCTGCACCATACATTCTCCACTACAGCATAGCTTACAAACTCCATTTACAATAAATATATTTATAGTAGAACTCTTTGATTTGTGTTTTCATTTTGTTGCACGCTCTTTGAGCCAAGGCATGTGCATCATAATGGTGGCTCTTTCTTGCGGGATTCTATTACGTTTTGTATGTCCCTAGATTTGGTCTTAGATTAGATTTAATTTGCAGAGTTCCATCTGGGGAAACATTAGGATTTGTGTTTCATTTAAAGCAGCGTTTAAGATTCCAGATTAGAAAGAGGAGAGTTCCACTCTTTGGTTGTTTTCCTTTCTCTTATTTTTGAAGTTATTCTTTTGTTGCCGGTGAGTGAGGTTGGGTTGTTTGCTGTGTCACTGGTCAAATGTTCAATGCTGAGTTTAGTTTTTAAAATCATCTTGAGTCTAGTAACCTCGGGTTAATTCTGTTAGGCAGGAGTCTGGGGATTCTCCTACGTATTGATAAATTGATATTGCACTGTCTGATGAATTGCCCAGCATTACATATTTGACAGTGAAAAGCTCCATAAAACAGACAGCTAGTATGAGGTCCTGTGGCTCACGTGGGCGAGAGATGCCGCTTGGTCAAGTTCAAGTGTTTATTAAGACAAAAGTTCAATAAGCACCAGGGGTAGCCTGTCCGCAGGGGTATAGTGGTTAATGCTCCAGGATATGAGTGTGATGGTTCAGGAAAAAAAATGGCAGGACAAAGTGGAAGGTACTTGAAGGCCTGAGAGTGTAACCCAAGGGGGGAATTCGGGCAAGCAAACAATCCACCACCACCCCCCCCCCCCCCCCCCCAACCCTGCCTCCTCAAGAATTAGAGCAAGACAAGAAAGGGGTTATGAAACTTGAGGAGGGAGTATTCACTTAGTTTTTGAATAATAGAGGAAACACTGATTAAAAAAGGAATTCTCCATCACTCTTTACTCCACCCACCTGTTCACCACACCATCCCACCTCATGCAACTCCCATTTCTCCACCCAACCCAGTTAGCAAGCACAGGGACAAGCAAGATTCAAACCAGCAACTTCAGACACCAGAAGTGAGGGATTTACCACTAAGTCCCACATTGAGAGACATGTCTCATAGCTCTTTTAAAATTACACACAGAACCATTAAAAAAAAGGTTTTGTCTGTTGCTACATTAACATTCTTATTCTTTTTATTCCTAAACTCCTTTTATTTTCAAATGTATGTAAAATTTCCCTTTCGATCCAAACTCTTTCAGTAGTTTGTGCTGCAGCAGCTTTTTTTCTGCACTTGAACCGGAAACCCTTGTGTGTCCGTGACCCTGTTGCTGGTTCACCGGTTGTCCTTCTTGGTAGATATTAACTACTACAGCCCAGGAACATCCCACAACACCTGCTGTTTGGACATGCTCTGATCCGGTCATCTAGACATCACAACCAGGTCCTGGTCAAAGTGACTCATATCCTTATGCTTGCCCTTTTTTCCTGTTTCTAACACGTCAACTTCGAGAAACTGTTTACCTGCTGCCTAATAAATCCCACCCCTGTGAGGTGTGACTGTAACAAGACAATTCAGTAAAATACTACAGGTGGTGAGCTCTAAACTATTACATTGGCAGGTTTGGAATGGTAACAAAAATCAGGGGAAAAAATTTTACTGAATCTTCATAAAAATATTTATAAAATCGTGATACTTACAGAATCGCAGTACAAATCAAATCGGCACAGAGGTATCATGATAATATTGTACTGGGTGATTCCTGGTGAATCCCACCCATAATATATGTTATTTACTATATTAAGGGAAAAAAATAACTCCGTCCGTTTTAATACATTTTTACTTAATAAACGAGCGAGGTCTTGATATACGAGCAGTACGCATGCGCTTTGTCTGCCGAGCATCACATGATCACAACTGAGTCAATGGTTACCGCTCTACCACGCGCGCTACAGGATTATGGGTAATCGTCTCTCATGCTCAGTCGCAGTCCGCGTGCATCACTCGTATTCGTGCGGGCGTGTGCGCATGTAAAGCAAAAGCACGTATGATTGGAGGGGTTCCGTGTAAAGATCCTAAATCTCTCGCGTTGTTCTACACATAACCCCCTCACTCCTCTTATCTTACTTCAGTTTCCCACATGCGCGCGCACACACACACAAACACACACAGACTTTTCAAAGGTAAATTGCAGGTTAATTTGCTTTATTTTTACTTTATATTTTGTATTAATTTTTTTATGTAAATATTTTTGGGTTGTGGAACAAATCATCAGAGTTTAAATTATTTATTATGGGGAAATTAGTTTTGATATATAAGCACGTTTCCGGAACGAATTACGCTTGCCAAAATTTGACTGTACAAGGTTTTGATTAAATAAATAAATAAATAAACAAACAAACTAACTTTGCTTTCTGTGCTGGAAAAGCAATGTCTAGTGTACAGTGAAGAAGCTCCACTACAGTACTGCTAACATCCCTGAGTGTGTATGTGTGCGTGTATGTGTGTGTGTGTGTGTGTGTGTGTGTGTGTGTGTGTGTGAGAGAGAGAGAGGGATGGACAGTGCACTGCACTGGTCTCCACTGGGAACACTCTTGATATTGAGTTTGTCCTGATGGATATGGTGTAATGTAGTGAACAGTTCTGTGTTTTACACAAGCGTGCGGTTTTGGAACATCCAATAAAGAACCTGGAGGTCTCTCTCTATCTCTCTATCTCTCTCTCTCACATATACACACATGTATGGCATTCGAGTGGGAGAGAATTCTTCAAGTGGAAATTATCATACTGCAGTGTTCCTCATGAAGAACACAGAATGTGGAGGAAGAAGAAGAAGAAGAAGAAGAAGAAGAAGAAGAAGAAGATGGAAGGAGAAAGAGAAAAATGCAATGAACAAAAAGAAATAGGAAATTAGGAAGACCAAAAAAGAAAGAAGATGTATAAGAGGCAAAGCAAAGCCAAGACTAATAAGCAAAAGAAGCAGAAAAATAACCTAAGAATAATAAAAAAGCAGAGATACTGGAGAAGAACGACAAAAACATTTTGGAGAAAAGGAAAAATAAGACCGTTTTAAGATTTTTTTTGCAAATCCCTCGACAGAGCTGACCAAGAAACCAGCACACACACATAAGGAGAGCCAATCAGAGCTCAGCCTTCAGCCTTCTCTCGCTCACACAAACACACACAAGCACACATGGGACTGGAACATAGAGCAGAGTTATCACCCTGATAGCATTTCAAACTAAATAAGATTCACAGTGGTGTGTGTGTGTGTGTGTGTGTGTGTGTGCGCGTGCGTGCGTGTGTGTGTGTGAGAGAGAGAGAGAGGGAGAGAGAGAGAGAGAGAGAGATTAAAGGCCAGGTTGTCACTTTGTGGTTGTTTGATGCTCCTAGACTGCAATATTGCTTCTCCTGAAAGTCTCGCCTTAAAGGAGTTTCACAAGATCAAGGAACGTGTGTGTGTGTGTGTGTGTGTGTGTGTGTGTGAGAGAGAGAGATTCTACCAAATCACCACACCAGCAATCATATTTCCAAAATATTCGCCTGTTTTATAGATTTCCAGAAAGCATTTAAATCCATTTGGCACAATGTTTTGTTTTTTTTATATTTAAATAAAATTATCTAAAACATATATCATCTTCAAATCCATGCAAGCAAACAATAAGTGCAGAATAAAAACTGCAGACAAAAGAACTAAATCGTGGAGTGAGACAGAGCTGCTGGCTGAGCCCGACCCTATTTTAATATTTTTATTAACGCATTGACCCCCATATTACAGCGGTCTCCTGCACCCGGTCTCTCTCTACGCCAGTCGGAGGTCAAGTTCCTGCTGTATGCAGACGACCTGGTCCTGCTGTCCCCCAGCGCTCAGGGTCGACAGCACAACCTGGTCCTGCCGCAGCAGTACTGTCCCACCTGGGCCCTGGCTACCGAATTCACAAAAGGAAAAAGAAAAAGAGCCATAGGTTACATCACACTTCACTTTAGGAACACACAAAACAGAAAACTAAACACAGACACACACACAAAAAAACAAAAAAAACAAACATGTACCAACAAGAGTAATTTAATCAATCCTACCGTAAGGTAGTGATGTCTGGGATCACAAAATTTTACACAATGAAATAAAAACCCAGCCGAAATGATACACAATTCTTATAAGTTCCACAACCTGAGGGACGGTGACAAGTCTTTTAATATTTAATTGTAATCTTTGTTCATATACTCTTATACACTTGTGTCTTAATTTAATTTTTTTGTAAGTAACATCTGTATGACAGACAGAGCGAGAGAGAGAACCAAATCATCGTTCTTTTTCCAGCTCCTTTCATTCACTCACAGACACACACTCACACACACAGAGTGAATGAGATGACATTAGTATTTATAGTGAAGTGTTTGTGTGACCTTTGACCTCAGAGTGATGAATGAGTACCAGCGTTCTCTGCTCTGCTGAAGCTGCAGAAACGTCTCGTTAAGCACCACAAGGTGAGGGCGAGGACAAACACCGACACACACACACACGCACGCACGCACACTAATGAAATTCATAAATTTATAATTTCAGAATTGATTTATTTAAATAAGGAGTCGTTAAAGTTTAAAGCTGTGAATAAAGACAAGAAAAGTTAAATGAAGGTGAGAGTTCAGTCTAAGTTACACTGTACACACAAACATACTGTACACGCGCACATACTGTACACACACACACACACACACACCGTACACCAGGCTAAAGCTAGCATCATGCTAATCTTGGTAACCTCGGTGACAGGAGATTCGAGCCTTCTTTATTTTAATTAATCTCTGCTGAATGAGACGTTTCTGTGCTAACATGCTAATGTTTTGCTAATGATGTATAGCGTGTGATTAGCACTGTGGATGGGAGCTTCTGCATGTTAGCGCTAAGTCTCATTTATAAGAATGAGGAGCAAAGATTTCACTCCGAAATCATCCACATGAAACACGTTATTAATAAACTTATTAAAATCCTCGTACCAGACGTCTCTCTCTCTCTCTCTCTCTCTCCTAAGGTTCTGTGTTAAAGCAGACTCAGTACAGAGAACCTACGCTGATCATATTCACACCGACAATACTAACGGCACACTGTGTGACGGCATCATAGGAAATTTAAATAGTTCGCCCTTTTATTCCAAAGGTCACATGGAGAAACACAGGTTACACTGATTTAGTGATAATGACACAGACATGCAGACACACACAGAAAAATCACCAAAAACAATGATGACTAGTGAGGTTTAAAAATCAATAAAAATGTCTCCAGCTTTATAAAATAAATAAATTAATTAATTGATTAATTAATTTTAAAAAAGATGCTGTGTTACATCCAAGCATTTCTCAATCAGGTCAAGTCCTGACCCCAAACACCAGTGTCCTGACCCCCAACACCCAATCCTTCCCCCCTGAAAAAAACATCTTCCTGCCCCCAAACACCACCACCATGCCCCACGCTTAACACCAACACCCTGTCCTAACAACGCCACCCTACCCACTTATCACTAAATCAGTGTAACCTGTGTTCCTTCATGTGACCTTATTTAATTATTATTAAATCATTTTTATTATTTAAGTAATAAATTTAATATGATGAAGTGAGACAGAGCTGCTGGCTGAGCCGGACCCTATTTTAATATTTTTATTAACGCATTGACCTCCATATTACAGCGGTCTCCTGCACCCGGTCTCTCTCTACGCCAGTCGGAGGTCAAGTTCCTGCTGTATGCAGACGACCTGGTCCTGCTGTCCCCCAGCGCTCAGGGTCGACAGCACAACCTGGTCCTGCCGCAGCAGTACTGTCCCACCATTTATTTAAGTAATACATTTAATATGACGCATCATACACACTACCCACTAAAAACAATACTCCGCCCCCTCACCCTGCCCTAACAACACCCCATCCCCTCACCCCATCCCATCACCTTAAATGCCTCACCCCAAAAACCCCTGCCCTGCCCCAAAACACTTTATCCCACCCCTAACACCACCTTCTGGCCACCAAACAACCACTACTGCCCCAAAAACAAAAGAACAAAATCCAGTCCTTAAACAACGACCCCGCCCAGTCCCATTTACAGTCTCCTTTTCCTGGGCCGTGTGCAGTGGTGTGGTTTAAAACGAGGCCAAGCTGGTCTCCAACACACATCTCTTTCGCAGTGCAGAGGTGGAGCAGTGTGTGAATTAGTATTTTCACGGCTCTGTTACCGTGTAAGGTGCGAGTGTGTGATGTTAACTGTCTGTATGCTGCTTCACTTAAGCGGAACAAACCGTCCCAAGAGGCTCCTCCTCGTCTCATTTCCATTTCTACACAGCAGCAAGGAAAAAAAGAGGGGACACACACACACACACACTCTCTCTCTCACACACACACACACACACACACACACAGAGAACATCAGACAGACAGAGTGCCAAGGTCACACTGTCAATTTCTCTCCTGACTCACTTAGCATTCTGCTTTGTGTGTGTGTGCACGTGTGTGTGCAAGACCTCACATGTTAAGATGCGCTGCTCACTAAAACTGAGCTGCATCAGGAATGATAATGAAGAGAAGAACGGCCATGAGGCCGTGCAGCGAATCAGGAACACCGTGTCGTGTGCTCTATTTTAGCTCAGTTTCTTATTCTGTCACATAAACACCTTAAGTTCACTGTGGGCGTGTCCCAAACCATATGCCCTCTTCACTCCTCAGCAGACAGGATGCTGTCAATGCTATGTACAGGTGTGAATGAGGCCAGTGTGTCTCAGAGATGAACTGTAATCCCATAATTTAAACCGCATCCAGATGAGGACTGGAACAGATACAGCAACATAACGTCTGTAGTGTGAACACGACTAGTGATCCCGTCACCCAGGACACGTCGTAGTAATGCCAGGGGCAAACGAGTGCATTGTGTAAAGAAGCGAGCGTACAGCAAAGTGAACACGAGCACACTGCACAATGAAGACAAGCGCAATACGTAGTGAAGGGGAGTGACCTAAATAATTAAGAGTGCAACGAGGAACTACATACATAAAGCCTGTTTAATTATTTAAGTAATTAAGTCATTAAATGTCTAAACATTCATTAATCACCAGTGTATTATAAATCCTTACAATAATTAACTGGGTGCATTATGTATTTAAGAAGAGCACACTACATAGTTAAGGCAAGTGCACATCCTAATTAAGACAAGTGCACTATGTAATGAAGACAAGTGCAAGTAGTAAAGATGAATGCACTGTATGTGTGGACAATTGAAGATGAGTGCACTAGGCGGTGAAGACGAGTGCACTATGCAGTAAAGATAACTGCACTATACAGTAAAGATCAAAGCACTTTGAAATGAGGACAAGGACACTACGTAGTAAACATAAGTGCACTATGAGGTGAAGACAAGTGCACCAAATAATGAACAGTGTGAGGAACTCCATACTGAAAAGATTAAAGTCATTAAATTAATTAAGTAATTAAGTGATTCATTAACCTTCATTAATCAGAAATGTATTCTAAATCATTATAATAATTAACAAATGCATTATGTGGTTAAAAGCACACTACATAATAAAGACAAGTGCACTACAGAGTGAAGATGAGTGCACCATGTAATGAAAACAAGTGCCTGTCATGAAGATAAGTGCACTATGTAGTCAAGATGATGGAAGATGAGTGAAGATGAGTGCACTATATAGTAAATACAAGGGCACTATGTAGTAAAGATGAGTGAAGATGAGTGCACTACAGAGTGAAGATGAGTGCACCATGTAATGAAAACAAAGTGCATGTCATGAAGATAAGTGCACTATGTAGTCAAGATGATTGATGATGAGTGAAGATGAGTGCACTATATAGTAAATACAAGGGCACTATGTAATAAAGATGAGTGAAGATGAGTGCACTACATGGTGAAAAGAAGTGCACTATGTAGTGGAAAGGAGTGCACTATGTAGTGAAAAACGAGTGCGTTATGCAGTGAAGACGAGTGCGTTATGTAGAGAATATGAGTGAAGAGGGGTGCACTACCCGTGAGGACGAGTGCACTACGTAGTGAAGACGAGTGCACTACGTAATGAAGACGAGTGCACTACAAAGTGAAGACCAGTGCATGTAGTGAAGATAATCGAAGATGAGTGAAGATGAGTGCACCACATAGTGAAAAGAAGTGCACTATGTAGTGGAAAGGAGTGCACTATGTAGTGAAGATGAGTGCGTTATGCAGTGAAGACGAGTGCGTTATACAGTGAAGACGAGTGCGTTACGCAGTGAAGACGAGTGCGTTACGCAGTAAAGATGAGTGCGTTATGTAGAGAATATGAGTGAAGACGGGTGCACTACGTAGTGAAGACGAGTGCACTACGTAGTGAAGACGAGTGCACTACAAAGTGAAGACGAGTGCACTACAAAGTGAAGACCAGTCAGTGCATGTAGTGAAGATAATCGAAGATGAGTAAAGACTAGTGCACTACATCGTGAAAACAAGTGCACTATGTAATGACAATGAAACTATGTAGTGGAGATGAGTAAAGACGAGTACACTATGCAGTAAAGACGAGTGTATTATACAGTGCAGACAAGTGCACTATGTAGTGAATATGAGCATACTCGTCTTCGCTCATGTTCACTACATAGTGCATTCATCTTCAAGTGGACATGGACATGAGGACCTACATACTGAAAAGATTACAGCTTGCTTAGCGATTGAATTAGAGTTTTAGTACTTAAGTGATTAAATGTCAATGTTCTTTCATCACACGTTTATTATAAATCATTATAATAATTAATCGAATTATAGTTCACCATTAAAATTTATTACTTAATTATTACAGATTAAATTAATGAGATTATATGAGTGAACGAGATGAGAGCATGTGAACTGGGTTATGTCTGATTTTTGTGATTTAACTGAAAAAAATTTTTTTAACAAGTGTGTGTATGTAAGTGTGTTCATGTGTGTCGGATTCACCTTGTAATCACTCAATGGTTCCCTACAGAGCACTCCTGAGTGTGCTGGTGATTAGAAATAAAGAGAGCGTTAGAATGTTAGAGTGTTGAGTCTCAGTGGTTCTATAATGAGTGAAGTACTGTGTCATGCTGCTCCACATTCTACAATGGCTTAAAAGTCTGTAAAATAGTGGACTATATATTGCTCATGGAGATGGGAGCAAGGGCTAGAGAGGCAGAGAGATTGTAGTGAGGTTCAGAAAGACAGCGGAAAGGTACAGAGAGACAGCGGCGAGGTTTAAAGAGATAGTAGCAAGGTGCAAACAGACAATGGCAAGGCACAGAGAGATGGAAGCGAGGCAGCAATGAGGCCCAAAGAGACAATGGTGAGGTACAGAGAGTCAGACGCAGAGTGACAAGTTCAGGAAGACAGTGGAGGGATGAAGAGAGACAGTTCAAAGTGAGGTTCAAAAGACAGCAGGGAGGTACAGAGAGACAGGAATAAGGTCCAGCAAGACAGCGGCGAGCTGCAGAGAGACAAAGACAGGGTGAAGAAAGACAAAAGCAAGGTGCAGAGAGACAGGTTCTGTGAGGAACAGCGCACATGCAGGATAAAGCAGTTGAGGGAATAGGGAGTAAGGAGAGATTTAGGACACAGAGATGGATGTTTCTAAATCAGATGGAATAATGTGGATTGCGGTGATAAAACACATGCACACACACACCAGGCACACTGACAGTAAACTGATGATGATTTAAAAAATAAACATTTCCTGTATGTAGATGACGCTCCGTGTCTCTCTTTCCCTCATCTCGATCAGAATTCCAGGCTCAGCTGGAATGACTGTCCTGAGCGGAACGCCGAAACTCAGCTCTCTGATAGAAAACCAATCTCAGCTGGAACGCTGGAAGCTGATTTCATTGAAATGACAATGAAATGGACTTAAAATAAATCGAAATGCTGCGACTCAATTCAACTTTATATCCCATTGATATGTTTTTCTCACAGTAAGTCACAGAACAGAGGGCGAGACAGAACTGATTGTGTGACAGTGTCTGTGTGTGTGTGTGTGTGTGTGTGTGTGTGTGCGCGTGCATGCGTGCGTGCGTGTGTGCATGTGTGCATGTGTGTGTCCTAAGTAGTACATATGGTTCTTACTGATTAAGAACTCAGAGAAACGCCAACAAGGCTAGCTAAGGAGACATGGGCGGTGTGTGTGTGTGTGTGTGCATGCACAAATGTTGTTTTTGGGAGAGGCTAATTTGTGGAAATGTATGCTTCTGTGTTTTGGTGTTTGTTGATGTGGGACGTGTTCCCTTGTTCCTCGTGGATGGTGTAAGGAGTTGAAACGCGTCTGAGGCGGATGTGGATCAATTTTACCCTCAGGTAATGAAGTCATTTAGAAAGCAGATCAATGAGGAACTGATTAAAGGGCCGAATCTGTAGAGCAGTGGCATTACACACACACACTCAGAAATAGAATGAAATTGAATCGATATAGGGAGACATGTTTTTTAAGGAAACAGGATGTGCTGATTTTGCACTAATTTGGAAAATGAGAAAGAATGTTTTTCTGTGTGTGTGTGTGTGTGTGTGTGTGTGTGTGTGTGTGGTACAAATATGTTATTCCCTGTTAAACCCAGAGTTTTGTAGAGAATATCAGTAGAGTTTTGTGTAAACATTACACAGTTTAAACACTGTATGCAGTGTTGGATGATGATGATGATGATGTCATAATGAGTGTTACAGCAGTTGACCAATCAGCAGTGGTTACAGTGGAGTGTGTGACTGTAGTGAGATCCATCTTAACGTGCACTCACGTATAGTCACACACTCACTCATACACCTTAATCACACAATCACTATATTCATTCACACACATTTTTGTTTCTTTTATTTATACTTTCTAATGTTTCTGTCTGTAATCCTGTCGCACTCTTCCTTGTTCTATTAGATCTCAGTCAGCTTATTACTGATCATTTGACTACACATGCACAAGCGCTCGCACACATGCGCAGGAACACACACACCCCAGCAGGAACCATTACTGAATCACATTGGTGCACTTTTACATCAAAAAGACCTTCGGTTCCTTATTATAGCTCTCTCTCTCCGTCACCATGGAAACGGTGATGGCTGACCAATCAGGTGAGGATTTGGGTCTCTAAGATGATTTATATTAATAAAAGGACAGACGGTGTGTGTGTGTGTGTGTGTGTGTGTGTGTGTGTGTGTGTGTGTGTGTGTGTGTGTGTGTGTGTGTGTGTGTGT
>JAOVVA010000002.1:4434724-4449724 GCA_028565275.1 Leiocassis micropogon | reverse complement strand
ACCAGTTTGTTTTAAACGCAAGTTTTAGGAACATAAATTAAGGACCAGCGATGATTTATGAGCTGCTAGACTTTTGCCCTTTGCCTTTCTGCACACGTGAATAAAGAGATTGTCTTTTCTCCATCTGCTTCACCATCAGTCCTGCTTCACACTAATCACTCCTGATTAATTATTAAAAACCAGGCTAGAGCTCGGCGATGTGCTGCTCAGGCAGTGTGTTCTTAAAGAAACTGGGTTCTTATAAAGAGTGAGTTACTGAGGCAGTGCTGAAATCAACATAAAAATAATAACTGGGGTGTAGAGATAAACCATGAGTAAATTACCATGAGTGTTTACATGAGGAAAGTTCCTGGTGGTCAGAGTCGGGTTACGCAGCTCCTCCTTATAGCTCTACGTTCGGATTATTAACACAACAGAGGCTGGCAGATTTTTCTTTAGTGGAAGAATCAGTAATGGTGCTTTTAATGAAGTCCAGACTCAACTTTAAACACAAACATGGAAAAATAAGCGAGAAAATCCGAGGACAGAATCACGTGTAGCCCCACATGCATAACTCTCACATAAGTGAACAGAGTTTAAATCTGGAGGTCTTCATCGTCTAAAAATAATTCTTGTGACTCTGCCTATCATCATACCTCCATGTGTGAAAACCTGCTTCTTGAAATTAAGGCTTTAACCAAGTGAACAAATCGAAGCACTAAATCGTGGAGTTTCTTGATCGGGATAAATTATCACATTAATATGAGGTTCAGAGGAACAGTTCGCTAAACTAGGGTCAGGTGCTGCTAAAGAACAAGACCTGTAGATAAATGCTAAGTGATGATACGAGCTATGAATTAAAGATGTTATGGAATCATTTGATTAAATCTTAATCTGGCTGAATACTGAAGATGAAAAGTCAAAATGTGCCCTGAAAACATACTTAAACCGAGAGAGAGAGAGAGAGAGAGAGAGAGAGAGAGAAGAGAAATGTGATTGAAGTAAAACACAGCTCTGATGAGAAGACTGCAATGTTTTATTGATGAGTTACACTTTATTCCCCCCGGAGTGACAGACTGTAACACGACTGCAGATCTCACCACCTTGTTAAGTCTGTAAAAGAGCTACAGCAACAAGATACAGCTGCAAGTGTAGAAGTATGAGCTTCCACAGTGAAATTGTTAATATAAAAGGTGTTCAAGTCAACCCTGGACTTTAGTTTTTACGGGCTAAAAGAACACAGTTATAAAAGTAAAAACTCACCTTATTTCTTTATATAATCCCCTGATACACTAATGCACTTATCTCATTGTTTTACTAATGGCTTGGATAGTGCATCAAGGTAGAAAGTTCTCTCAGTTTATTGAAGCCACAATCTGATTTGCCTGCTTCATATTGTCTGAAACGCTGGCCTCCCAGGAACTCCTTTAATGGCCCAAGCATCCAGAAATGGCTGGGAGCAAGGTCAGGGCTGTACGGGTGTTGTGGTAATAACGCCCAGCCGAGATCCTGTAATGTCCAAGTGGTGTTGTTGAATGATTGTGTGTACAGGTCCCACAGACAGATGCGTCCCATTCGCAAGCTGGGAACCAGTCATCAGCGGATTTTTAAAGGATCAGGTATTTCACTCGCTGAATGTTCACAGTAATTCAGGGCTCTGAATCACCATGAGCAGGATCTTCATTAAGGGACGTACGGTCTTCTTTAAAACGTCAATGTGCACTATTCACATGGTTTACATCAAATTTCATCAATGTCCCAGCTTGAGTTGAATGCCCCTCGTACATGACCAGAGAAATCAACTGATATTAATCAACTTCCTCGATAAAAATAAAAGTGCGAAACGTTAGCTTGACAAGCGTCACCACCTTATAACTGACCAACACTACGAAAGAGGGAGACGTCGGAGGAGATCTCAAGGAATGATAATTACCCCTTCATGATCTCAATTGTGAAATTATTGTAAAGCAAAAGGGTGTGCTGGACCAAATGCTATTCTGTGTGCTGCTGAATAATGAGGGTGGGAATTTAAACCGTGTCGTGGTTTCATAAACACCTGCTTCGAGTTTCCACTTGTGAAAGATCTGGCAACCCTGATAGTCACAACAAAGTGTTCCATGGAGACGCCTCATGGACAATCATCATTATGTTGGTGAGACATAAAAGACGATCAAAGTCTCTAACGTTCTCGGATGGTTGTGATTGGTATCCCGGCGAGACTCGTTAAGGGTGTGACGTCATGACGACGAGATGAAAGACAGCAGGGGAGCGTGCTGTACTGTACTGTATTTGTTGTTGCTGGATTTATTCTGAGGTCAATGTCAGGTCAGGCTATTAAATCTCACCAAATACTCACAATGTATACTACCCATAATGCACTGTGTGGATTAAGTAATAATGATAATGGCGTTTGTGAACCACGCCCTTTTTTACACTAATGCTAATGAAGAGTATTGGTAATATTCACACGCGCTCACTCACTTCACCTCCTGTTTAATTAAATATCCTCTGTTTTGCTAAGCTAATTGGTTCACATATTGGGTTGCATTACTACTTACACACATGTGAACACACACACCAGCCTCAGGGGACTTCACAAACAAATTTTAATTCAACTCTCTGTTCACTCTTAATTGGATTTGTGTATGCGTGTGTGTGTGTGTATTCTTGTGTACATGACATGTTTTAAAACAAGATACTACAGGTAATTTTATGTAAATAAAACACAAACATCAGTTTAAGTACCAACACAGCAGTGTGAGGATTAACCATGGCACACCATTTCACACACACACACAGTAATTATCATCCTGCACGTACGTGTGTGTGGAAAAAAAAAAAGTGTGAGTGAGAAACCAACAAATAAATACATATACTGCTAGACTCAGCCTGTGTATAATTAGCTGCAAAAAAATATTTCAGAATGAATTAGCGTTATTTTGCTAAAAATACTAGTTTGTCATGTACAAAAAGGTTATGAATGCTAGCTGTGATCGTAGTCAAGGTGAGCCATCATAAACTAACGTTATTAAGCTAACTGTGTGTGTACATAAGCTAAGATTCTAGAAAAAAGATAAGATGTTAAGCTAAACCCACAGCACATTATAAATAATGACAGTGACAGCAATACGTGAAAGTGACAGTGACCAATGACCTACAGCTGGCTACATCAGATGGACAGCTTGTGAGATCAGACGGACAGCTCGTGACATCAAACAGACAGCTCGTGACATCAGACAGACAGCTAGCAACATCAGACGGACAGCTTGCGCCATCAGACAGATAGCTCGCGACATAAGATGGACAGCAAGCGACATCAGATGGCAAATAGCGACATCAGACGGCAAATAGCAACAGCTGATGGACAGCTCGTGACATCAGATGGCAAATAGCTACATCAGACCTACAGCTCGTGACATCAGACGGACAGCTCATGACATCGGAAGGACAGCTAGCGACATCAGACCTACAGCTCATGACATCAGACGGACAGCTGGCGACATCAGACAGACAGCTAGCGACATCAAACGGACAGCTAGCGACATCAGACGGACAGCTAGCGACATCAGACGAACAGCTCGCACCATCAGACGGACAGCTCCTCATCAGACGGACAGCTCCTCATCAGACGGTCGCACCATCAGACGGACAGCTCGCACCATCAGACGGACAGCTCGCACCATCAGACGGACAGCTCGCACCATCAGACGGACAGCTAGCGACATCAGACGAACAGCTAGCGACATCAGATGGCAAATAGTTACATCAGACCTACAGCTTGTGACATCAGACGGACAGCTCATGACATTGGAAGGACAGCTAGCGACATTAGACCTACAGCTCGTGACATCAAACAGACTGCTAGCGACATCAGATGGACAGCTGGCAACATCAGACGGACAGCTAGCGACATCAGACGGAAGCTAGCGACATCAGATGGACAGCTAGCGACATCAGACGAACAGCTAGCGACATCAGACGAACAGCTTGCGCCATCAGACAGATAGCTCGCGACATAAGATGGACAGCTTGCAACTTTGCAATTACAGCTCACATCATCAGACCTACAGCTCATGACATTATATGGACAGCTCGCTCAATTACATGTACACCATAAATGCAGATAAAAACATTATTTATGTAATAATGCAGTCATTGTCGAGTGCTGAATGCTGGCCATTAATCTGTGACGCTAATCACCTCAGGGCTCAGTCAGGAGTGTTACTGTGATTATTCACTCCTCTGTATGTCGATTATATCAGTGTGAGCTCCTCACCAGCTCCATTAAACGAGTGTGTAGATCAATATTAACCTCACTGAGCTCATAAAAGACAATGTGTGTGTCCATATATGTGGGTGTTGGACTGCATGAGTTTAATCGATCTCATTGTCACACTTGGGCTGCTCAAATCTAAAACATGCAAAACAATGCGGGGTTGCCAGATGCTGCAGAAAATGCACAGGGGGCCTGAAACACAAAATCAGGAGAGTCTAATCGCAAAGAACAGAAAACCTAGTGTTGTACTACTCTCCTGTCTTTCGTTTGTTCTTATTCCAATCTCTTTTTCCCTTCGTTTTTTGTGATGATTTGCTTATTATTCACACACAGTCATCCTTTAGCTCTACAGTGGAGGGAAGAGCAGTGTTACTGTAGCGTTCTGTATAAAACACACACCGGTCTCAGGTTCTCTCTAATTACAGAATTTTGTTTATTTATTCTTTTTTGCCATAAATCCTGCTCCACAGATCAAACACACGCCCTTCATCCTGCCTCAAATTAGCTCCAGTCCAGGGATTAAAGCCGGCTAGAAACCAAATCAGACGTGTCACGGTTTAAAAATTTTTTTTTAAAGTCACGCAGAGGAGCTGAAGAAGGGCCGAGACTCACTAATCCTGAAAATGAGAAAGCTGCTGAGGCATGACGGAGTTCCAACACAAACGACTAATGATCCCCTCCCGTCAGTGCGGCGTGTAGCGAGCGGGATTCATTACACACAGATCTGAGCTCGAGACACGGACACACTACACTCTACACTCCCTCAAAGTAACCCTTCAACCATAACTGCTTCCCCAACAGAGAACCAAAGATGAGAACAGGATCTTAATGTTAATAAAGTCATAAATGCTGTTTAGAGGACGAGATTTTGTCGAGTCAGGGAAAAAAATAAATAATAATAATTTTTTTTTTTTTTATCCAGAATGTTAGATAAATGCTCACAGTTTCTTTGATTTCTTCAGGGCTCATTTCTGGGCCAGAAAACTGCAGCTTTAAACTTATGATTGTATCAGGTCTGATGCAGAAAATCATCATGATCTGTAGAGATGGGGGAAAAAATTGATTCAGTTATAAATTGCCCTGACAGCAAAATAGATTTTTTTTAAAAACTATTTTTACATTTATAATAGAGAAGAACCGGTCGATAGGGCAGTCACCGGAACTGGCTGGGTTTTTCAGTTTTATTGGTCATGCCTGGTGAAAGGCTGATCAGCCTCAGATATAAACAATTCTATACCAGAAGCTTCTGATTGGCACAACAGAAACTCATTTTTATGGCGTTACGGTATCAAACATCATGCTCGTTAAAAGACTCCGATCTGCCTTTTTACTTGTGTGTGTGAATTTGTCTCAAACCCATTAATTTTACACACGCTTACATCAGTCTCAAAGCACCACCTGTGCTAATTAGTGGAAAATCGTGTGTTAGAAGCCCCACGTACCGCCGTTAGAAGCCGTACACGCCCACATACTCAACCCGCGCGCTCACCGTCACTGTTGAGTTTTGACTTTGAAGGCGTTTGAGGAGGTAAAACGCTGCCATTTCTTTATAATCCTACAGGTTTATAGTTATAGTTAATCCTTTAAAGTTTGCTTAGAAATAATAATTATAGCGGTTGACAGAGATCTGTGCTGCTCAGTTAAATTTTAGTTTGTATTGTATAATCGTGAGACTTTTATCGCGATTTTAATCAAATCGGCACTGAGATATCGTGACAATATCGTATCAGGTGGTGACTGGTGATTCCTATCCCTAAGGATTTGTGAACAAAATTAGGACTACTTGACCTGACTTGAATCATCACTGAAAGGTTCTATATGCACATGAAGTAGAGACCTGAACTCGAACCTGGGTCTGAATCAGTACATGCACATTTTATGGCGAACCTTTTTCCGTCTGCATTTCATCTCGAGGACTGCGTTCAGGGATTAAGCCGTGCCTGCAGAAATGTTCGTGAATAAAAGATCTGTGTTGTAGACACTCTCCATGAGATGGGATCTGGGAAATCTCACGGCGCTCACAACAACATGCCAGTTAGCAAAACAAATAAAACACAAACCTATTAGCTTCTGCAGCTACAATACCCAGGAATAAAACTCATTTTTAATTTTTAAAACTACATTAAGATTTCTCTCTCGTGTGTGTGTGTGAGGGAAAGAGATAATGACCATTTTGATTGAATGCTATAATATTCTAATATGTTTAGATTATGAAACTAGTGTAATAATATTACTGGCGCCAAGGCTTGATTTTAACGCGGATTTATTCATCCTGGAGTTTAGCCAAGTGCCGTTATCCATCTTCGGTCCACACGTTAAAGGTTAAAAAGTGCAGCAAAAGAAGAATGCTGATCGACTGGACGCCCTGAACCCAATTAACTGGAGCACAAAGCGAGGACTGGAGTCAGCGGTGAGATGGTGGAATTGGCTTTCAGGGTTCAGGAGGGCGTCGGAGGAGCGCGCTTAAGCCTCGACCGTGAAGAAGGAAACAGATCGATGATGATAAACAGCGAGGAGAGCGGAGACGAGTGAGGACATAGACCTGCTACTAACAAGTGGCGCAAGGTCATAACAGGAAAAGAAATGCAGCTAAAGGAGTGTAGGATAGATAACGGCTCCGGGAAACAGGAGAAGGTTGTGAACGTTTAACCTTACTAAAAAATTTATTACGAATCCTTAATTACAGGAAACGATGACCAGATCTAAACTCATTACCACAGCGTTAAGATTATTAAATCTTTTATTATTTAATCACCTAATCCTAATTCGAAAAATAATTACTCTCCGAATCAGGAGTAATAAAAATCTTTGACAAGAGACCTCCGAGTGGCGCAGTGGTAAAGTGCTCGCCCTATCACCCAGAGATCGCAGGTTCGATTCCCGGGTGATGCTGTAACCTCTCTCAGCCAGAGGTTTAGAGGGAGCTGATTGGCCGAGCTCTCTCTGAGGGGAAGGATGAGAGGTACTTCGTGCTCCCACATTAATACGGCTCTACAGCCAATCAGGGGCGTCTGTGAGCTCACGTAAGCGGAGGGGGCGGATAGCGCTGTCCTCCGAGTGTGTTACTCCGCCCCCAACGGTGCGTGTCGGTGACATCACGTGGGTCGGAGGAAACGCGTGATAGTCTGCGGACCTCCCGGCTGAGTGGTGGTAGAAGCTTAATGTGGGAGCCCCCTAGTGACTGGGAGGAATTGGACACGACTAAATTAGGGAGAAAAATTGGGGGGGGAAAAAAAAAATAGTAAAAATTAAAAAAATCTTTGACAAGCTTTAACACACCAGGGTGAATAAACAAATACACACCAAAGACACAAAGCTGACCCATAACCACTCCACACAAGAGGCACAAAAATAACATGAGGCAAAGTGTGTGGAGGCAAATACTATTTTAAAATTTTGTGTATGAGGTGACAAAGTTAACCTGAAAGCAGGACGTGTGTGTGTGTGTGTGTTGTGGCTCCTCTTTATGCATGTTCAAGTTCCTTAAGAATTTATAACACCGTAAAGCTGTAATTAAACAGATTGTTAATTAAAAATCATCCTGAACAATACTGAGGCCTGGAACCGTGGTGTAGCTCAGGATGTGAAACTGTAGCGGTGTGTTTTCTGTCACTAGGATGATGATGTCTCTGTACAGCTTTGGGAATACAATATACAACATACAACATACAAAACCAAGTCTGCTGGCTATAAAATCACTGATGAGGGAAAATAATCAACAGTTTTATTGTTATGTTGTTAGCACAGTAACGGCAAGTTAAAGAGTTTAAAGTGCTTTAAAGCTTATAGTTAATGATAATTGTGAATATTGATAGCTGATAAAGCCGGTGTAAAAGGTTATTGCATTATTGATGTTTTCTGTCGAAGCTCTAAGCCGCAGTCGATCATCATCACTGTGAAGGGCAATTTCTCTCCACACGCTGTGCGTCCGATTCCTGCTCTGCACGTCCGATTCCTCCTCTACACGTCCGATTCCTGCTCTGCACGTCCGATTCCTGCTCTGCACGTCCGATTCCTCCTCTGCACGTCCGATTCCTCCTCTGTACGTCCGATTCCTCCTGTGCACGTCCGATTCCTGCTGTGCACGTCCGATTCCTGCTCTATACGTCCGATTCCTCCTGTGCACGTCCGATTCCTCCTCTATACGTCAGATTCCTCCTCTATCTCTGCGTGTCCCGATTCCTGTGCTCTCGCGTCCTCACGTCTGCTGAGACACTGTCCAGAGTGTTCTCTTGCTTTTTAATGTTTGTACAGTACTCTTTAAACAATCATATTAAAATCCTTTAATCGCTTTTTATAATGTTTTACAATGTTTTCCAGTCTTACTAGCTGATTCGTTTAAACAAATAAATACACGGTGTGTGTGTGTGTGTGTGTGTGCGTGTGTGTGTGTCTGCCAGCAGTGTGAACAGGACCAGGAACAGTGTTAACGTCCTACTGAACTGATCTTAAAATATTCATCATCATTATATTCATTTTTTTTTCAGCTATTATTCAGCTATTATTCAGTTTTCAAAATAAACTGAATAATAGCTTGGATCCATCATACAGTTACACACTTACAGGTCACAGAGTTCACACACAAAACATGTAACAAGTGTGCTGAATATAAAATCTAACAACGTGAGGAGCTGATCGTCGCTGAACAGAGATTTTTTCACAGTGAGGAGCGAAACCAGCGCAGCAGAGGAAATGTGACTGTCAGGAACCAGCATTTATGTGAGTTATGATGTCTTTAATACATTACACTCACACACATGTACTGTACACACACACACACACACACACACAGAGAGAACATGTGGAAATGAAAAGACAGAAATAAAATAGAGGAAAGTAAACAATATTCCCGAACCGATCTTATTGTGGAATGACGGAGGCGAGAGTCTGAGATCAGCCGAGGTAACGTCCACATCTCCTCAACACTTACTATATACCCTAAATCTGACCCCTGACCCCTAACACCCTAAACCTGCATGCGTCTGGCATACAGATACGAGGCAGCAAAAATTATTTGGTATTCATTAATTAATAAATATTCCTTTCTCCCTCTTTTCTCTCTCCTCCCCTTTATCTCCAGACATGGACTTCATTTTTATACTGGACACCTGGAGTGTATCTGAGCCTCACACCTGCCATGACACTCACTGGACACTCACTGGACACTCACCTTTTGTGACAAACAAACATGAGACTTCAAGGTCAGGGTGAGAGAAAGTCATGGACAAGTGTGAGGAGATCGGGGGGGGGAGAGAGAGATTGTCACAAACGAGTGTGCTACTAGCTTTGATTTGTGTGTGCGTGTGTGCGTGTGTGTGTGTGTGTGTGTGTGTGTGTGTGTGTTTATGCTTTAAGCGACTCTCTGGTTTAAACTCTTTAAACTCCACACACTCATTAGAGCTCATTAAGAATAAACCAAAAGGGAACGACCCGTAATTACACCCCACTTTGATCTCACACTCACTTCCTCTAAAACAGATACACACACACACACACAAAGAGCACTTCAGCTTTACTACATAAAATAATCACTATAATCTGTGTGTGTGTGTGTGTGTGTGTGTGTATGTGTATGTGTGTGACTATAAAATAATCCCGAGGAGAGTGAGGTATGAAAATTCTCACAGCTTTCTGATTGATTTTATTTCCAGTTTTCTTTAAACTCCAGATCACTCAGTAACTCAGCCTCAGCGTCTCTGGGCTTCACCGATCTCCCTTTGGGGCATTTCCTGTCACTCGGGGCATTTCCTGTCCTGCAGCGACAGGCACTGACACTGGCACCTCTCTAAACCCCGAGTCAGTGTGTAATAAAGGCACAGAGCAGAATTTGGCGGAAAGGCCAACCACTGGATTGGATATTGGATGCCAACCGCCGTAAAACAAGAAGAAGAAACCCATCTAAATGTCTCATTGTAAACATAGCCCCGCCCACTTCATAATAAAAAACCCTCAAAATGTGTCAAACCCTCACCAAAGCCACACCCACTCCAGACTTCATTCTCCCCGTGGGTTTCCTCCTGGTGCCCCTGTTTCCTTTCAAAGTCCAAAGACATGCGGGTTCGGCTATTTGGCGATCTCAAATTCCTCATAGTGTGTTTGTGTGCGTGTATATGTGTGTGTGTGTGTGTGTGTGTATGTGTGTGTGTGTGTGTGTGTGTCCCTCGTGCCCTAAGTCTCTTGGGATAGGATTCAGCCCCAGTAGCGACATACAGGATAAAGAGGTATAGGGGATGAGTGAGTGTAACCAGTGCCCCGCCCACTACATACCTTAGCCCCTCCCACTTCGTAGCCTAAACCCCTCCCACTTTACAACCCAAACCCCTCCCATTTCATAACCACAATCCATGTCACTGGTATTCTGTAGTCACATTCTTACAAACTGAATGAATAAATAAAGAGCCACAGCGCCCCCTGGTGTCTCTCTGTAAAATCACATCTAACACACTGAGCATCACTTTTACAGTACAGTATTATATTCTCTCTCTCTCTCTCTCTCTCTCTCCAGTATTTGACACTCACTCTACTCAGGTCAGTAATCAGGGCAGGGGAGGGGGAGTGTTTGAGTTCCTACACCCTGTGTAGTGCAGTAGTGAACAGGTTGGTGTTTGGGACGAAGCCGATAAGCCTCTGTAATCAGTCCTCTGATAGTCTGATTTTCTATCAAACTGTTTATTTTATTAAAACTCCATTTACATCAACCGTGCATATAATTAAATAAAACACACCCTGTGATACACTCACCTGCACATGCAGGTCTGGCAGGTAGATTTTAAAAACCTTTCGGCCACACAGAAAGCGAACGGCTCTGAGGAGTAAACCAGGTGCCCGGGTTTCAGTTCAGCCAGAGCCCGTAATCCGTTTCCTCTCCCCGGACTGATAAACCGCTCCACTTCACTCCACACTTTACTCCTCACTGACACGGAGCTCGCCATTTTCTCACTCGGGCTCGGTAACAAACACGCCCCTCTAAGAAATATAGTGCACTAGATAGGGAACAAGTTCGACCTTGAGAAGCCCAACAATGCGCACAATTTACGCATAGTATAATTGTACATAATGTACATACATACATACATACATACATTTCGGTAATGCATTACATTTTCCATTTATATATTTTGTGTTTCTGTACATTATAGTCAGACTGCAACGTATGTTTTTGCAGGGTTTATTTCTCCTCTAAAACTGCTTGATGCGCTTCTTTAACGCTGTTTTGATGACATTGATTGCCACCTTGCTCTGTTTTGTCGCACGACGATGACGCACATTGAATGCGCCTTGTTATGAAAACTTCTGTAGGTTATTTTTCTTCCCACCCATATTCCGCCGAGTCTCGCCTCCTGCTCGAGGATTGGTTAAGCAGTTTAGACTCGGACCCCACGCGCACAGTGTGGCTGTGTTCTAAATATCACTCACGCACTTTGATACTATGAGGGTGGTAAATGATCCGCGCGGGAGTTTTAAAACCCGTATTTTGCGTTTGAACACATCTGAAATCATGCTCAGAATGAATATGTGAATTGTATGATTGATTAATAGTTAAATTAGTGTAAGCCTTCACTAAAACTGCGCCGTCTTCATGTCAGTTCCCGAGGTTTTGAGAGACACCTCGTGAGCGCGTAAGAAGACAATTTTGCGCATTTGAAACGCGGCCTAAGAACTTGAGTTTGGTTATCCAATCAGGCCGCAGCGGGGGCGTAGCCTGTCAGAATACGGGTCGGGAAAGTGATTTGTGTTCCACGCGTGTCTTCAATGTCAACGTTCGTGTGTGTGTGTTAGAGATGAAGCGGAGTTCAGTTCCTCACAGCGCTGTGTAAATTGACACAGTCCACAGATGGGTAACGTTTATTAATATAAATGTTAATGTTATAATATGAACGAGAAGCGTTTTATATTAGCAGAGTTAGCTTGCGGGCTAGCCGAGACGCACGGTGGTTTAAACAGCGTCACAGCAGAGAGCTCGCGCTTTAAAGTCTCCTGTTTAAATGTTAATTGTTAGATTCTGTATAAATGCTGATTTAATATTTGTAGTTGACACAGACTTTGGGGTTTGAAGTTAATATAATGCATCACTGCAGTGCGATTAAATAAGTAGTCAGCTGGTGTTCAGGTGAAACAGAGACTGCAGTCAACTACATATTTCTTATATCCTGCTATATATATATATATATATATATATATATATAGATAGATACTGAATTTAAGGTGTGTGTGCATCAGCATTGACATGGAGCAGTGTGTGTTCTCTCTCTCTCTCTCTCTCTGTCTCTCTCACACACTCTCAATATTTAATATTCATAGCTCAGAAATAAGTCACAAGAAATTAGAGTAGATAGATTGAGAAGAGAGAAAATAAAAACAACAGTATGAAAATACAGACATTTAGTTTTGTCAAAGATACTAAACATCTTTGTGAAACACCGCTCGTGAACATTATTTGGAAGGGAAAAAAAGGAAGTAAAGTTAACAATAATAAATTATTAATGATTATTAATAAATCATTACTATTATTACCTTGCTTTTCTTTTTTTGATTGCAGTACTAAATGTCTGTACGCTTTTTCATATTATTCTATATACATTTATTTATGGGTCTTCTTTTTATTTTTATTTATCTGATTTTATTTACCTGCTCCTGTTATTTTCTCGTTACTTATTTCTGAGCTTTGACAATACCAATGTATTTGTAATCCCAATAAAGCACGTTTGAATCTTGAGTTAGTTTACATGATGCGATCTGGTCTTTCAGGGCCTCTCAACTGGTCTCTCTCTCTTTGTCTCTCACTCTTTGTCTTTCTCTGTCTCTCTCTGTCCTTCCCTCAGTTCAGTTCAGCAGTGCTTTATTGGCATGAATGTTTTAATAAAAAAATCGCATAATTGCCAAAGCAGTTATAGATAACATTATAAATAACATCTATCTGAATTTATAAACATATAAAAAGAAACATAGCAGGTAAGCACTAGGTATAATAAACAATAGCAATGTCAACAACAACAAAAACCGTGTGAGGTTTAATTGTGATTAGGGTTAGGAATATTTGGGGTGCGTGTGTATGAAAGATAAACATATTTTGCTAAACAAGAACAAAAAAAATAACAAACTCTCTCGCTCTCTCTCTCTCTCTCCCTTCTGCCCCCCTCTCCTTTCTCTCTTCCTCCCTCTCTCGCTCCCTCTCTCTCTCTCCCTCCCTCTCGCAGTGAGAGGGTGAAGATGGCATTGTGTGTCCAGAGCAGGGTTCTCCTTTTGTCTGTGCAGGTTTTGTCCAGATCGTCCTCGGGGTCTCGTCAGTGTGTGCGGCGCGCCCTCTCCTCGTCACCATGTGTGTTCTCAGCGGGGGAGTGGAGGAGACCCTCAGCGGGCGGGTCCAGGGCAGATCAGGTGTCTCACTCATCAGGGAGCACGTGCAGGAACCTTTCGGCCGCCGCCACGGCGTTTCTGAATCAGCTCCGCCCCCTCAGCCGTTACGACCCTCTGGACCTGGGCGAGGTGGAGGAGAACACGCGCAAGGCCCTCACCTGCAAACACCTGAGACGCTTCATCATCGACCCAGAGGTCGCTCGCGTGGTCACCGAGCACCTCACGCCCGACATTGACGAGGGCAAGGCCGTCATATTTGAGTGCAACCCAGGTGTGTGTGTGTGTGTGTACGCCAAATGTGTGTAATAAAATAATATTATAAATGTAAGAACCATAATGATGAACCGTGTGTGTGTGTGTGTGTGTGTGTGTGTGTGTGTGTGTGTGTAGGACCGGGTGTGTTAACCCGCACACTGCTGAACTGTGGAGCTCACAGACTGGTGGCGCTGGAGAGCGATAAATCCTTCCTGCCTGAGCTGGAGGTAAACATATCTGCATAAACACTCCAATAATGCCCCACCACTCATTAATGCATCACTCGTTCATTAATGTATCCCCTTTTAGTGCCGCATTAATGCCCCGTTCCTCATTAATACCCGCCTCTTGTTAATACTCTACCCTTTAGTCTTCACACACACGCACAGGAGGACTGAATGCACTAGAAGTTTAATTTTAACCCTTAAACCTGTGTGACGTCGCCCCGTGTGATCAGATAAAATCCTGTTGGTTTATTTATGAACGCAAATAAACATTCATTTCTCAAGATAGTATGAGTCTGACTGAACTTACCTTGTAGATAGTAAGAGTCTGACTTACCTTGATGTTCACATCACTCTGGGATAGGGTCAGTCTGGACACGTGAGATGACATGACCTTTTTTCATCGCTCCAAAGTCCAATCTTTACGCACCAAAGCCTTTTTTTCTGATTGACTATAAAGTGTTTTTACTTGTGGACACACAGCTTTCTAGGGCCAATCCTGTAAGTTCTCATCACGTTGTGTGTGTGT
Source organism: Leiocassis micropogon (assembly GCA_028565275.1). Lineage (NCBI taxonomy): Eukaryota > Metazoa > Chordata > Actinopteri > Siluriformes > Bagridae > Leiocassis > Leiocassis micropogon. The sequence goes on along the minus strand of JAOVVA010000002.1, from coordinate 4,435,104 downwards.
ATGGAAATGCTTTTACTTTCACTATTAAACATATCTCTCGTTGTGTGTGTGTGTGTCTGTGTGTGTTAGGAGTTGGAGAGTAAGTTGGACGGACAGTTGCAGGTGGTACACTGTGATTTCTTTAAGCTGGATCCGATCGGTCACGGCAGCATGAAGCCTCCAGCCATGTTTTCTGAGAAACTCTTCAGCGATCTGGGGATCTCTGAGGTGCCGTGGACAGCAGGTGTGTGCGTGTGGGGGGGTGTCCAATCTAATGCTTATAAATAAAGTTAATTGGTGTAATTACATCATGATTTAAATTTTGCTCCTGATTCAGATGTGTTCCAACAGCATGCTCGAGCTTGGTGCCATAAAAACGTAAATGTTTTGCTGCATTCGAC
>JAOVVA010000002.1:4409459-4420819 GCA_028565275.1 Leiocassis micropogon | reverse complement strand
CCAAGTTGTAGTGCGGACTGGGTATTCCGCTGTGGCGACCCCTTGCTGGGAGCAGCCGAAAGACCAACAACAACAACTTTAGAGGCACTTAAGAAAGTAAAACAGCACTGTTTATTTATAATCCTACAGGTGGCGCACTCTGAACTATTTACACATTTTCATCCCATGTGGTAGGAGTAAATTATTTGCTAAGTTTGTTTAGAAGTAATAATTATGGCCGAGGACAGAGATACATGCTGCTCGGGTAAAGGTTAAACTTAAATTATTTTGCCTTGTTTAAATGCTGCGCTTGTTTTTTAAGTGAGAAAACTAATGTTATAAGGAACGGGCTACATGTAATTAATCATGAAAAATGTAATATCGAATGAGGATATTCATAAAATCGTGACACTTGTAGAATCGCAATTTAAATCGAATCGGCACCAAGTTTCATTATAATATCCTATCCGGTGGTGACTGGTGATTCCTGTCTTTAGACGCTAGATTAACCACTCTAGCTAAAAAGCTTTGTATGTTTAACACCAGCAGCACATAAACTATCGACTACTGTAAAGTTAAATAAGTGAAATGGTGGAGCTGAAGTCACTCGACAAGGAAGAACTGTGACATGATCAGAGTATGACATCACAGTATGCATCACCTCACAGTCACTAATGGGGCAAAGGTACAGACTCAACATACAAGCACCATGTCCAAGCATATGTAAAACAGGGAAGCGCATCGGCTGCTGGTCATCTCAGGGACACTGATGGTATAATATCGCCATAATACTTATAACAAGGACTGATTACTTGAATCTTGATTGAGTTACTTGAATCTTGATTGACTTACTTGATGTTTAATTTATTCACTATAGTGCTCATTACTAGAGAAAGAGTGACTTATGTTATGCTGTGATTGTTGTTTAAGTGTTTAAATGTATTCACAAAAAATGTAGTATGACGTTGTGTATTACATGTCCTTTAAAGGATTGATAGAATAGTATGTGTTAGTTGTGTTAGAAGCTTAGTTAAATAATTCTGTTGTTGTATTTGTTTAAATTTCATTTAACTGTTGTTTTTTAGAAGTAGTGATTTAACTGTTATTTATCAGAAATAGTGATGTACCCTTTTTCTGGTTTTTCATTTATGGTTATCGACCTTGCTAGCTCTCTCTCACTTAGTTAAATCCACTTTGAACGATTATTGTGTAAACTGCAAAGCTGTCAGACACAAGAATTAAAGTGATTCCAGAGTTGATCCCCATGTCCCCTGTGGCTATGGCTTTTTTCGAGTTTGAAGCAGAGGCTGATGTGCAAATTCCCAGATAACTTGACAACTACACCTTCAGCCGTGTTTCTGATTGGTCCGAAAGTTAACTAGTCAGCAGCTTCGCACTCGGGTTACATTTACAGCATGTTCACATGCTGTCTTTATTTTTTGAGCATGTGTTGTTGTTGTTGTTATTATTATTATTATTATTATTACTACAAATATTTTTATTATAACTATTATTATTTTTTATTATTAATATTATTATGCATGCTAAAAGGATTTTCTTGTTCAACCTTTGCTCTTTGTTCGCGCGCGTGCATGTGTGATCCAGTGTGAGCTGGTACACGGGATCAGTGTGAACGGTGAGAGCTGTGGAGAAAAGAATACCACGTCGGAATCTCCATGCATCGACAGTAAGTGTCCTACACACACACACACACACACACACACACACACACACGCAAACATAGGAGTTCATAGAAAACATGTTGTGATGTCACCAAACATGCACGCTTGTGTGTGTGTGTATGTGTGTGTATGTGTGTGTATGTGTGTGTATGTGTGTGTGTGTGTGGGGTGTGTGTTTCTTGAACAACCATGTGGCTCGGCATTGGGTTGCACGACCTCATTTTACTTTCTCAAGCACACAGAGACTCAAACACTCTCTCTCTCTCCCTCTCTGTTTCCCTCTCTCTCTTTTAGGTTGGCGATTATTTATTTACAATGTTAACTCCAAAATTATTGGCACTCTATATTTAAGTAAAATATGCAGAAAATGTATGTTTTGAATGAATGATCTTTTTTATTTTTAATTCAACAGACTTTAATAATTTTTTTTAATTCAAGCTTGTTTTTTTTTTTTTAAACGGTTAACTTTTTTTTATCTGTGTCAGAGTCGGAGATGTTGGAGCAGGATGAGGTCTCTCCCAGTGAAAGTGTCACTGCCTGTTTGGCCCAGCAGAGGGAGCCTACACAGCTTTGTGACCCCGCCTCCAGTACACCCACTTCGTCTCTCCAAACCCCACCCACCTTAGTAATGACAGAAACCTCCTCACCGGCAACTATCAGAGAGGAAGCTGAGAAACAGAGCGAGAGAAAACAAGAGAGAGAGAAAGAACAAGAGACAGAGTCTAAGGGAAGTGGAAGTAAGGTAGAGCCTGGCAGAGGCAGGATGGAGGCGGAGCCTGAAAGAGATGGAGTAGGGGTGGACACAGTCAAGTCTGCCCCAAAGACAGAAGAGGTGATGAAAGAAGGAGGAGTGGAAACAGTTCCTCTCACTCAACTGGATAAAGGAGCAGAGAAACAGGAAGAGGAAGTGGAACTGGAAGAAGAACAGGAAGAGGAAGCTGTGGAGGGTCTGGAGCTAGAGGAGGAGCTTCATAGGCCAGAGGATGCCATCTTGGATGACCTCGCCAAACGCATCCAGGTGGAGGAGGTGAGAGAGAAGTAGAAATCAATAAATAAGAAAAAGGTATAATACAGTACAGTACCATCATTTCAATATGGAAAAGATTATTGATTACATTCGGATAAAACATATGCACATAAAAGCATGAATCTCACAGAGAGACACACAGTGACTTTTCCGCAACAGTGTGTAAGATGTCACCATGATGTCACATGGCTGAATGAGTGCACTGTGAGCAAGATGCAGATTTCTCCGAGCTGCTGCAGTGACAATGAACTCTTTCAGCATGACGAACAGGTCAGGAGCGAATCACATGATCAATGCCAGCACCGTCGATCCTGCTGGACTGAAATCCTGAACACATGATTCAGCACAGACTAAATGCAGAGCAGAACCAGTAGCTTTATTATACCCTGATGCGAAGGTTCTCAAAGCTTTTATTAGAAAGAGGAGCCTGTTATTTTCTCTCATGACCCCAAGATCTCCTGATCTAATCCTACATTTCAGTTATCCTGATAAATCCTGACCCAGTAGTGGAGAGAGCCTGGGGTATCAGTGTGTGTGTGTGTGTGTGTGTGTGCTGTTGTTTACTAGGAAAATTCGGATAGTAATCTGTTTCAGCACCGTGAGGCAATTTTTGTCTCTCATACAGATAAATGATGGTGTGTTATAAACCTGATGGAATAATTACGGTTCTGGGTAGAGCACTCTAGAGTAGAGACTGTGGGGTTCTCCAGCATCAGTTTTGATCTGTAATGAAGCTTAAATGGGTGTGTGAATGAAATATGTGTATATGTAGCTTTTATTTTTAAATCTTGTGTTAGCAGTAATCTAAAACTTCATGAGCAGCTGATTACGGTAACTCCTATGACAGCCGATCGAACAATACATTTACATTTAGGCATTTGGCAGACCATTAGCTCCCTGATGAATTTTCCTAATATATAATTTTAAAAGAAGGATTTTATAGATAAAAAATATAGCAATTGGAAAATATTTTTCACCAAAGTCGCAATGAAGACACAGTTTAATCTTATTTGCTGCTTAATGGAATACTTAATTTTGGTGTGTGTGTGTGTGTGTTTGGTCTAAAGGTAATTTACTGCACAGAAATGTTTGGTAATGATTAGAGATAATGACTGAGTAACTGTACAGACGTAGGTGTATTGAGAGATAATGTTCATTCACACACACACACAGAGTTAAGTATTCTGTTTTGTTCTCGGTGGTCGTGTGCAGATGGTGATGAAAAAAATGACGAGGTATTCATTGGTCTTTATATTAAAATTAAGATGAAGCATGGGTGTTTACATGAACACTAATATTACACTAATACTGGAAATAACAGCTCAACTGAAATAAAAACTCATTTTTACACACTTGAGTCAGAACAGTCTGATCCGCTCCTACCTGATGGGAATGAATTTTCAATCAGATTGAAAATGGGTGTCAGTTTTCAATAATCCATTTAGTAAGTAAATATTATGCATATAAACACTCTCTCACCCTGTCTCTCTCTCTCTCCCCCCCTCTTTCTGCCTGTCTCTCTGTCTTTCTCCTCCTTTTCTGTTTCTCACTCTTTCTGTCTGTCTTCCTCTCTCTCTCTACCCGTCTCTCTGTCTCTCCATGTGTCTCTCAGCCTGTTGAGAACAATGAAATGTTCAGAAAAAAAAGTTTAACCAGCTGAGAGAAAGTGTGTGTGTGTGTGTGTGTGTGTGTGTGTGTGCTTCATGTACTTTGATTTGATGCATTTTGAATTTGTAACAGTGTGTTCTACAGTCTTTTACTCTTTGTTTCTGTCTGTCTATCTGTCTCTCATCTTCAGATTGCTCCTGCCTCAGGGCTCGTCTCCATCCTGAAGAGACGGGTGTGTGACGGAGCAGACGATGCCTCCTCCACCAGCAAGCCCCTCACTAAACGCAGAGTCCGCTTCCATTTTCCTGAGGACGGCCTTGAGCAAGGTACTATACTGTATATTTGTGTGTGTGTAATCAAAAAGGCAGGTACTGTAGAAGAGGATGTAGACATGTAGCTATGTAGACAGACAGGGAGTGTACAGTTGTGGAGTGTATATGAGTCTCAGTATGTCTGTTCATTACACAGATGAGGTGGGCGGGGACTCCTGGCTCCTCCTGCTCCTTTTGTGCCTGGTTACCGTGGTGATCAGCGTGGGTGGAACCGCCCTGTACTGTGCATTCGGCAACGACCACTCAAGCGTGTGTACAGACTTTTCGCACAACGTTGATTTTTACATGGGGAAGGTGCAACGCAGCGTGGATGATATCACACACTTCTTCTCCTCAAGCTCATAGCCTCTATCCCTTCATCTCTCTGTGCATCACTTCATTTCTGTGTGTCTGTCTCCCTCCATCTGTCTCTTTACCTCTGGCACCTCACTCGTCCCATCACTCTGGGGAAAAAACATCGACCAGTGTAAAGATGTGAGGCAGAATGAGAGTGCTGAATTTTTAGGCTTTGACTGGATTAGCAGGTGTTGATGATGTCACAACTCTGTACTGGTGTTGATGATGTCACAACTCTATATAGTCTTGGTGATGTTACAACTCTGTGCTGGACTTGACGATGTCACAACTCTGTCCTGGTGTTCATGTCCCACATTATTTCCAGTTCAACATGTAATTTACAATCCACTTTTATATAACTTCTTTAAATGGGGTATATTTGAGGGAGGCTGGGTTTAATTTCTGTGTTTACTTTTTTTGTTTTTTTCTTTCTCTTAGCAGTAAATTAGCATGTAGATTTTATAAGGTATCAAAGAGGGTGGAGCATGTGACATTCTTTTTGCTTCTTATCATAGAACACGAATTTTAATTACTCAATATAATCGTATATCAATAATTAGCTTGCTACCAAACATTACTTTGCACCTCAGAGCTACTGCTACAGCACTGATGTTAAATCGGCTAATTAAACTCGTTAGCTGGCTAACGCTAGCCTGGTGAAAAAGCAGTGCTCTAGTAGCTATGTCATACTCTAAAGTTTTTGTGATTAGTTAATTGAATCGAACTTAAGCTCCACCCATGGCAATATCAGTACATGCAGGAATTTATATCATTTCTTCAGACACACTTTTAAGTCTTAAATATCAAGAATATTAGTTTTATCAGTTTTTGCTTTGTACTTTAATCATTATCATTACACAATGTAGAACGTGAAGTACTGATGTATATCAAGATATTTATGACCGATATAAGTGGCTAGGATTCAAATAATGTGTAATATAAGGGGCATAAGAGCAATATGTAGTAAAGAATATCTTAATGTAAAGGTTTTAAGAGTAGCGGTATGAGGAGAGGCTGATTTTGTTATTTAATGCTGTTTTCTAATTGTGCTCTGTGTCTGTGTGTGTGCATGTGTGTGTTTATGGGGGTGCAGTGTTGTGTTTAAGAAGGAGGCTATGTGCTAAATTACAGCTAACAGACTGTTACCACAGTGTAGTTTATAGCTAGCTAGCATAAATGGTACTTAATTTGAAGTATAAAATAATCTAAAATAGTTGGTAATAACAACACACATCAGCTAAAAACGTAGAGTTCAGTATGTGGCTTTCAAGCTCATCTGCCTCTCTGCTAAATAAGTTCAAATGAGTACATCAAGGCTAGTTTGCTAGTAGGGTTAGCCTATCAACTATAATGCAAGTTAATGTGGTGACCCGCTTGCTACAGTGCGATTACTTAGAACAGCCTATTTGTTGTAATACTGTTTCAAAGTTTGGCGTATTTGTTCCTATACTGTTTTGTATGCTAACACGTTTGATATAATGTGTTAGAATGTTAGCTGTAATGCTAGCTCTTGTGTTAGCGGTAATGCCTAAATCGTAGTAGTATTTATTGAGACACAAGTTGAGTTTTGTTGAATATAGATTAGAAATATGTCATACTGTCTGATTTATATCAGATATATTATGTTACAGTATTTAATAAAAGACAAAGCGTAATAAATTATGGCCGAGGCACTGCATCCCCTCAGACTGAACACATGTTCTGACACCTTCACCTTCACAGTCACTTTTAGGTTTCATTTTGTATTTCCTTTCTATTTATGTTTTTTACTTTTGTGTGTTTGTGTTTGTTTGTGTTTTTATCATTTGTGGTATAAACCTGTTGTGAATCTTACATTTCTCTGAGCACAGAACAAACACACAATGTCTTAAAACCTGCTGGATTCCTTTTAAACAGAATCCCAGTTTTGGGAAAAAGATCTGATTTTTGTTTTGTTTGTCATGCACTCGTCCTCTGGCCGGCTCAGACGGCGGTGTTTTCAGTATTTATTTTACCATGAATCCAAATCTAAACTTTTTCATTTATAACGTCATCTTTCCTGCTCTGTACCTCTGTAAACAAACCTCAGTATGGTTTATTGAACCTCATCAGATCTAAATTTAATCTAAATTATAATTTTTGTTTGAAAAGACTAATTTCACACTCAAATATGATTTTGGTGGATAGAAATTATTGTAAAAGTCATTATTGTGTTTCATTGAGCATCACACACGTCTCCTCAGCACTCAGACACTTAGCAGGGCAAAGCTCCACTCTGATTGGCTTTTCGACTTCGCCCAGTAACCAATCAGAGAGCTCTGCCTTAACGTACACGTGTGAGTGGATGCTGAACTAGGCATTACTGTACAGATCACATTATAGCGTCTTGTATCATGTTAAAGACGGGTGTTTTTACTGAACTATCGAGCGTTTAGAACCGCACTGTTAATTACTGTTCATCTACAGATCTACTTAAAATATTAGTGAAAAAAAACTTATAATGGAAATTGTTACTCCATATACTTCTGTTTTCTGTGTTTTTGAAGAGATTTTATTTATTACTGAAATTATATCTCTCATCATTCTGTCTGGTTCTAAGTCCTCGATATGATTTATTTTCCTCCCCGCATTGTAAAAAAAAAATATTAAAGGGGAAACATGATGAGATCAAATACACACAGTTCTTAATAAATCAGTTTTAATGTCAGGATTGAATGGCGTGTGTTTTATTTTACAGATTTTAATTACATATCTTGGTGGGTTTTATTTAATGTGATTTATTAATTTGGTTTTGAGTAGCATACATCTATGAAATTTGAGGCATGGAAATGACAAACCACCACTTAAAAATTATTATAATATTATAATACATATTTATCTAATTCATCAAATTAGATAGAATAGTCAAAATATTTTGTACTCATTTAAATTTCAATGTAACTAACAAATAGTTGTTGTTGTTATTATTATTATTATTATTATTATTATCATTATTAATGAGGGAACAGTGGTGTGGTGTCTTCAGGGTCGAGAGGGTTTGATTCCTGTGTGTGTGTGGAGTTTGCATGTTCTTCCCATGCTTGGATGATGTTTGTGTGCATGTGTGCCTAGTGATGGATCAGCCTCCCTGTACAAGATCAGAGGTATAGAAAATGAATGATAATAATATTTCTTTGTTGCACTACACACTTTCAGAAATGGCTTACGAAGATATAAAATATTAAATAAATTTCAGATTTTTTAAAATGCAGATGATTTATAGTTAGTTGTATTTGATGTTTTGTTTGTAGGTTTAAAAGTATTTTTTTAAACATTTGGTTTGTAGGATGAATTCACAATTATTCTGTCAAGTATTTAAAAACTTATATCTGCCACTTATTTAGATTACGTTCTACTGAACAAAAATATTTGGTTTAGTGTTAATGTGTTAAGTGTAAACACGTGGTTTTAATAAAAGTCAATAAAATTGTATAAATGTCTCTTACAAAGCTTGTTTTTTATTTAAAAAAAAAAAAATTGTACACTATCCCCGTTTGTTCTTTGTGTACGTTTTATTATCTTTACTTCAGTTTTGTCCTGGTTCGTTCATGATGAATCGCATGCGTAGTTGACCTTTATTCTGAAATCAGTACTTCCGGGTTCTGAGACACGCCCTACCGTTGGAGTTCTCGTGCCCAAACACACGCGCATGCACAAACTCATAGCAGCTCCAGAGTTCCGTGTCTCACTCTCTCAGTGTCTCACTCTCTCCGTGTTTTAATCAGGAGTGATCTGTAATCCTCGGAGATGGCGGCGCACGGATCCTCTCCCTCTCCCCGGCCCTACCAGCTGATAGTGTTCGGGGCCTCGGGCTTCACGGGCCGCTATGTGGTGGAGGAGGTGGCGCGGAGCAGCGCGGAGGCTCCGGGGGGGAACCTGACATGGGCCGTGGCGGGGAGGAGCAGAGACAAGCTGGAGAAGGTTCTCCAGGAGACTGCGCAACAACTCGGTACTGTTCTCACCTGGAGCACCAACAACGAGTTAATTAATCAAACTGTATAATTTATGAATCAAGGGTTCTACAGGGTTCTGGTGGATCTCCCTGGGTTCTACAGGGTAATACAATGTTCTTGTGTAGCTCTCAGGGTTGTACTGGGTTCTGGTGGATCTCCCTGGGTTCTACAGGGTAATACAGTGTTCTGGTGTAGCTCTCAGGGTTGTACGGGGTTCTGGTGCAGCTCTCAGGCTTGTACTGGGTTCTGGTGCAGCTCTCATGGTTGTACTGGGTTCTGGTGCAGCTCTCATGGTTGTACTGGGTTCTGGTGCAGCTCTCAGGGTTGTACGGGGTTCTGGTGCAGCTCTCAGGGTTGTACGGGGTTCTGGTGTAGCGCTCAGGGTTGTACGGGGTTCTGGTGTAGCTCTCAGGGTTGTACGGGGTTCTGGTATAGCATCTAGCACCCTAAAGGGTTCTTTATTTGTCTGTGTCTCCTTCTTTTCTGTGTTAATATTTGGAAATAAACATGTTCTGGGCAGGACCTTCATGATCTACTGCACTATTATTGACTTATTGATTAGACAAATCAGGTAAGTCTCATAGGTGAAACATGTGTGTTTGTGTTAAGTTAGGCATGTTGGAGCATTGGACTGTAACACACATGTGCACAGACACACCTGAGCAGGTAAAACAGGAAGTAGATCTCAGGTGTGTGAGAGACTCATTAATAAAAACGTAGTGTGTGAATCTCTGCTCCTTTTTAGGTGTTAAATCCCATGAGTGTTGTCTGGATCCCAAATCCCTCCCTACTCTATACGTTTTACCCTAAGTAGTGCGTGCAAACGCACAGTAGACAGCTGAGACTCTGCATGGGGTGTAGGGAGTGATTTTCATGCCCTATGTAGTGCACATGTGTTGTAATAAACACACACAGCATTATACATGACATGTTACAAAGTGCATAGATTGTCAAAACGCCTGTCATAGTTAATGGCACCCGGAGTGTGTAAGAGCACCGCTGATAAACACTCCGATAACGATGATGTAATTGTGCAGAAATGCTGATAAACCTGACATGGACCATCAGAAGATTGGAGCAAAGGTGAAGTCCATTCGGTCATCTCTCATACGTGTAATAATTATCAGGCAAAGGACAAAGTGCCTGATTACAGAGCAATATAGCAGTGTTTGTGGCCTGTAGAGTGAATAGTGTGATTGTGTGTGTGTGTGTGTGTGTGTGTACGTGGGTGGAGGGAATGGAGGAAAGGAGGAGGAGGGTTTTGTAAAGGGGATTTGTGTCACTAAATAAAGGTTAGTGTTTAATAAATGAAGCTCCTGAACATGTTTAATAAAAGCTCAGTGTGTGTGTGTGTGTGTGTGTTGGTGTGATGCAGGTTTTCCATCAGCTGTTCAGGATTAAGTTGAAAAAATCCTCCTGAATGCTGCACACTGTGCCCACATTAACTGTGTGTGTGTGTGTGTGTGTGTGTGTGGAGGAAGGCAGTAGCAGTGTCATTATTCACTCTCTCATGCAGTAACAACAGTGTCCACTAGAGGAGCCCTAAACATGACTATGTACATGTCCCCTGAGGATGGAACTTAATGGAGCAGATATATTCTTAGACAGGGCTGCATGATTTAAAAAAAAATCTAATTGCAGTTATTTTAATACACCTATTTCTATTCCGACCTAAACTGCAATATGTAACTCATTAAGAGTTTGTTATTGTTTGCCAATAGTTGTTTATCACCTCACATTTATAAAAAAATAAATAAACAAATACTTATTTTTTGGCAAACTCTACATAAATTCGTGACATATGTTACCTGTAAAACAACGCAGCCTTTTTTGTGTGCAGGTGTGCAGTAGCAGTATAGTCGGATCATTGTTCTCTTTCATATGCAGTAACACTGATGTCCACTAGATCACTAAATATGACTACTGGTCAAGAGAGGAAACTTAATTAAGCAGAACTATTTTTCAGTTTTAAAGTTCTTTAAAAAAATAATTTTAATATTGAATAACAAAAGCTGACTCTCGCCATGAATATAGCCGTAGAAGCTGGAATGGCGGTAAAAAAGAGAGTAAAAACATTGTAGAAACTTCAGGTGTGTGTGATATGCTGATTACTATACTTGTGCTGGTGTATCAAAATGCTAATTAATTTGCATAACTGATACTGAAATGTGTTTTGCATGTCTCATTCCGACTGTTTCTTCTGTTTGTGTGTGTGTGTTTGTTTAGGGAAGCCAGAGCTGCAGTCAGAGGTGGAAATCATCGTGGCCGATGTGTCAGAGCCAGACTCGTTAGCTGCTATGTGTAAACTGGGGCGCATTATTCTCAACTGTGTCGGACCGGTACATTTTACACACACACACACACACACACACAGAAAAGAAGCTGATCATATGAGCAGTGCAGATGGTAGATGAACCCTTGTCTT
>JAOVVA010000002.1:4392057-4403912 GCA_028565275.1 Leiocassis micropogon | reverse complement strand
GAAATGCCAACAAATTCTTATGAAGCAAACCCCTGGTCATATTTAAGCGACCACTTTGATTTCAAGCACAACAAAGGCAACAGATTTATTATGCAAGGGTGTTCCATCCCCCATCCCACCCCCGCTGTTAAAAAAAAAGTAACTCAGTAACTTTTGCTCTGAGTAAATTTTTTTAATGAGCTACTTTTTACTTTTACTTGAGTAGATTTGTATAAGGGTAACTTTACTTGTACTTGAGTAAAAGTTCACTAAAGTAACAGTACTTTTACTTAAGTACAAAATTGTATTACTCTTTCCACCTCTGGTTTTAAGTTCATTAAGAACAGGTTGCAGATTTCTCTCTCTTCCTGCGAACAATGGCTGCCACATCCTGCTTCAGTGCGCACACACACTGCTCCAACTGCTCACTGAACTCTTTCAGTAGGTGTGTGTGTTCATCCACGAAGAATCTCAGGTCCTGCAGGTCTGCCTCCTCCTGATCAATCCACACACACACACACACACACACACAATAAAGTCCTGTATTAGAAGGATGGTCCAATTCCCCAGGGTTTAAAGTGGTGCATTTGAGAGAGGAGAGCGGGGACAATTTATTTTTGTTTTTCCAGCTTAATATATTTAGAGAATAGTTTATTTAAAAAGTCGCTGGTCACTTGCTGTGTACATACACTTGGTCTGTGTCTGCGCAGTCGCTGCAGCTGAGCTCTAACCGACGTCATGCTGTGGTAAAACACTTTAAGCGCTCGAGCGAATTCAGCATCACAGCTGGATTTCAGACGTCCTTTGTGCCATCGAGCACACTCCACACCTGCAATCGGGACACAGCCACTTATCACAGATCCTCTGAATAAACTGAATATCGCATTATTGTTGGTGCAAAGATGGAAGAGAGATTTTAAATGTTTAATTGTGAAAATCCCAGACTCGTGTATTACAGTGTTTAGTGACTGAAAATGTCTTATTTTCGTCCTAAAGGTGATTCACCTTTTAATCATTGTCTCTAAACAGGGCACCTGATTGATCTACAGAGGTCTTTAAAACCTATATCACAGACACACTCGCTGCTTTACGTTCATAACTGTTACAGTTCCATCGGTATAGTCCTACAGTACAAGGCAGTAAATTGAGTTTACAGTTTATATTATGTGTGTGTGATGTGTGAGACAGTGTCAGCTGAGCCCTGGGGATGGTGGTCTAGACTCTAACTACTTGGTCTAACTTTAATACTAGTTAAACACCACACCTATAAATATGTGCACCCCCTTCTCTTTCATTTGAAAAATTTCTCAAATATTAAATGTATGAAATCATTTTAAACACTTCCCATAAAGCCCACAGGTACAGAGAACTTTAACTAACTCCTCAATACTTCATTGTAGTCGTCAACACGTTGGTTTGTTCCCAAACCAGGATTCCAGGGTGGACTTGAGTTTGAGTTTGAGTAGCTTCTTATCTACTACACCGTTTGTTGTCCAGCAGTAATGTAGCGCTTATCATCACAGTCACTGATGTCTGACACCTCTGGTTCAAATATGTGTTTTTCTTTAACGAGACAAAAACAAACAAACAAACAAAAACGTGAAACCACCAGCTCATCCTGCAGTGCTGTAGTGGTTCATATCACAAATTCTCTTGTTGCTGAGGTTGCTGCCGTGCCCATGACCCTGCCGCTGGATCACCCACTGTCCTTCCTTGGAGCACTTTTTGTAGGTTTTAACCCCTGCATACAGGGAACACAGCAGTCCTGATGCTTGGCTCTGACATCACAATCTGGTCCATGTCAATGTCACTCAGCTCCTTCCTTACGCTTGGCCATTTTTCCCGCCTCCAACAAATCAGCTTTGAGAACTGACTGTTCTCTTGCAGCCTGTGCTGAGATAATTATTCACTTCAACTGTCAGTACATTTAATGTTAATGCTGATTGTGCATGTTTGTGTGTGTGTGTGTGTGTGTGAGAGAGAGCGAAACAAAGAGATCTGATTGCATATTACCACATTGTGTGTGTGTGTTGAGCTGTTCTCTCAGTGTGTCATTCTCTTTCTTTAACGCTGCGTTGGTGATCTTCAGCTGCTCCAGGTCCTCATGCAGAACTTGCAGACACACACTCTGATCTGACACTGATCCATCCATGCTCTACGTGCACACACAACGCAAAAATTATTTATAGACTGTACATGGTAGAAGTAAATCTAACAAATAGAATGTGTGTGTGTAAGAGAGAGAGAGAGAGAGAGAGAGAGAGAGAGAGAAAGTATGGTATATATGAGGGAGAGACAGAAAGAGAGAGATAGAAAGAAAGTGTGTGATGGAGAGAGAGAGAGAGAGACAAAAGAGAATATCAATAAGTCCTGACCACATGCTCAGGGTCCTCAGCTGTGTCTATGAGGATGCTATTTTCCTGGGTTTTCTTCACACCGTCCAGTTGTGTCGTCATGTCAGGGCATCCTTCTGCACACAGGAGAGAGAACAGGAAGTACATAAACTTCATTAATTATGTTAGGGGAGAGAACCTTAGATAACATCTGTGTGTGTGTGTGTGTGTGTGTGTGTGTGTGTGTGTAAATGTACCCTGTAGACCCCAAAGCTGCAGGACTACTGCATTACTCTGCAGGTATGTGAGCAGTGTGTGTGACGTGTTCAGGGCAGTGAACTGGACGCAGCAATCCAGCTGTGGGTTTACACACCGCCACACAACTGGAGTGTAGAGCGGCTCCATGCAGTCAAACATCTGGAACCTAAACACACATGCACACATACACATACACACACGGAGCTTCATCGATTAACAGTGGATAAAACACTCTTGTTACAAACATTGTAACACACACTAACAAACATAACTGCACAGCATAACACACAGTGTAACACACACACACACACACACACACACACACACACCCGATCTGGATGCCACGAGTTCGGGCCTCTTTGACCCAGCGCAGGCCACAGCACTGATCCAGGATCAGCCGGAAATCCAGCCGCTTTCCAAGCAGCTCTGTGGGGTCGATCAGGATATCATCCTCACTCAGGGGCCTACACACACCCACACACACACACACACCACACCAATACAAACAAATCAATTCATACACAGCCATACACACACCCACACAAACGAGTTGATGTTCATTAAATACATTACACTAACACTGCTGAAAGTTACCCACAATCCCTTGGGGCTACAGGGCACGAGACGTGCATGCACCATGGCCTCCTCAGTGCCCTCAGGTCCCACCACCTCCACCTGCTCATCCACAGAAATGCGGAAGGCCAGCGAGTGCAGCCACAGGTGAGCACTGCCCAGGTGTACAGGCTCCACCGGGTCCCAGAAGGGATCTTTATCCTGGGGTAGGGCAGGCAGCGATGCCCCCCTCTGGTACACCTCCTCCATTAGGAACTTACGGTTAATAAATTTCGCTTTAGACCACAGCCACACCTATATGAGGGTGGAGCCAAGGGAGATTATTTTGTCTGTAACTTATTCAGTCACCATGTCTCAGCCTAACTCTATTCTCTTTGCTATATTTAATAACTAAAATAATAATTACTCCTAATACAGTATATCAGCTAGCTATTCAATGTAATCCAATAACCCCCCCCCCACCGCCGCACGAACACCACCATAACACTAACTTAAATCTCTGTAACTGAATAACATGAACATTCCTAACCTGTTTGCTCTGCACATTTGTCACTCTGACCACAATCTCTTTCTCCAGGTCATGACCTTTAGAGTCAGACATCGCCAGGTTCTTAATCTCCAATCTAAATTCCACCCCCTGAAAAATATCACCAGAAACTTTCATTAGAAAATCAAAATTAACTAATTACAAAACAGTACAGGAGAAAAAAATGGGTAAAAAAACTGAAACTGAAACTGGGAACAGACTCACAGAAACCGATTAAAAACTAATTAACAAGAAAAGGATAAAGAAAAGAAAGAAACTGGGGAACTCCTAAACATTAATGAAGAATGAGATCAAGAACAAGAAACCTAGAGCATACCTAAACACTATAGCAATAGGATAAAAAGGTAATTACACAAAAAGGTGAAAAAACCCCAGCTGAAAATACTGCTCCTGGGGCCAGAGGAGCCAGCAGAGCTTTAAACCAATGATTTGGGGTTTCTCTAAGGAGACAGATCATTCATATCTCTATATCCGTTTAGATTGAAAGAGTGTGGACAGCGAGATGTGATGGGACGGAGCCGAGTGACAGAGTTGACAGGAGTCGTGTCGTTCATCACCTTGTTCAGTTCCTGACTCATCTGGTTCGCCTCCGTCACCATCGGCATCAGTTTGATGTAGTCGTAAAAGGCAGCCAGGAGACTGGGGTTGGGCTGAAGGGACCCTGTGAAGACACTGGTCAGTTTGGACACAGCTAAGAGCTACCTGTTTATCTATCTCATGCTGGTGCTGTAATGAGCACCAACTGATTGAAATTGAAAACACACACACTCTGTCCAGGTGCGTCACACAGTGTGTGCAGATGAACTCCCTCAGCCTCCGCCAGTTCAGACTGAAAATGATCATAATCATAACGGCTCCAATCGTCTCTGAGACGCTCCGAAGGAAAACCGATAAACAGGAAGGTGCTGTTGGAGCCCAGGATCACACGGTCCTGTATACGTAATATATTATAATATGATATGATACAATATAATAATTGTTTATTATTATTATTATTATTATTATTATTATTATATGAGGTACCAAATGCTGCAGCTCTGTTGTCTGACTTATGGATGTGCCATTAACTGTGACCTTTGACCCCGACAACGGTGTGATCGTCACTCGACGTTGCTGATTGGAGACAATGGCATGCCGCTCCTGAATACTGCAATTTGATAAAATGTGATGTAAATGTGAATATATGCACTGATATATAAAATGATGTACCAGTGTAACTCAGTTAGTAAAAGACGTTACGGCTCACCCCAGTCCTCTGACAGAGATGGCTCTGGGTGAGGAGTCTGCTAAGCCCACATCCCACTCACCTTCACAAAAACCATAAAACAACTTCAAGACTGAGAAATCTAACAATCACGTATCTAACAGCTTAAACACACACACACACACACACACACAGTGATTTATTTTTAACACAGTACTACTCTCAATGACCTTCCTGAATGAAGAGTTTGATGACTCCAGAGAGCTGCGCATCTTCATTAATGTTCATCATGTACGGAAACATCTGCATCATCTTTCGCTCCTGTTCTTCATCACCGACCAGGGATGAACAGAATATTCATCATTCATTTAGAATTTTCAACACCGTACAAATCTCATTAATGTTTTTATGTGTGTGTGTGTGAGAGAGAGAGACCTGAGTGATGGTGGTGTACTGGGTCTCCCAGTCCTTTAGAGCTTCTTGAAGGTGTTGCTCCCACAGAGTCTGAATTGCTCGGATCTGCAGCTCATTGTGGGTCAGCAAACGCCGAAGATCTTCTACACACAGACACACACAAGACCTCATGGATAGGAAATACTCAGAACTTTGAAACGTTTAAAAACTAAGAAGCTAAAGGATCAGGAATCTGTGGAACAGGAATCCTAGGGATCACTGAAGGAATGTCTTCTCCATCCTCACTCATTTCCTGATCAGACCGTCTCCCGTTCTGGTCCAGTTTACTCAGCTTGAGCAACAGTTTAGCATTTTCAGCTTTCAGTTCTTTAACCAGTCTCTCCGTCGAGCCCTCATTCACCACAGCCTTATTCTGTATCCGCTTGGCTCTGTAAGATTTAGGTTAAATTTCAGTTTCATTATTAAGGGAAGGTGCTATGTATAAGAACGGTGAGGGTATAAGAGGAGATCAGATCAGGATGAAGCGGACCCACCTCTCAGCGTAGCGCAGAGTGGAGAGCGACTCCTCATAGCAGATATCGGCTGGACTGAGAGTCGCAATCTGAACACACACATATACACACACATTCAGCAGGCTCCGGTGTACAGTGCTAGGTGTTTGTATAACCAACAGTGAAACATAAATGATGCTGCTGATAAGGTGACCATGACGGTGCGGCTGTTTCCTCCCAGCGCAGACTGCAGGAGCTTAGTGAGGACCGAGTCTCGGTAGGGAACATACACCGCTTTCTTCCCTAACGCCACTTCTGCAAG
The DNA here is from genome assembly GCA_028565275.1 of Leiocassis micropogon. Taxonomy (NCBI): domain Eukaryota; kingdom Metazoa; phylum Chordata; class Actinopteri; order Siluriformes; family Bagridae; genus Leiocassis; species Leiocassis micropogon. The sequence continues at coordinate 4,397,791 of JAOVVA010000002.1, read as the reverse complement.
GGCACTATGGAATTAACACACACATATAAAAAGCACATTAAATAAACAGACACAGAGTAAACATTAGTACATTGTAACTATACACCATACATTTCAATCTAATACAACAGTCTAAAACTGGTATGTCATTGAAGACTGTCTGTCAAACTCACTCATGGATAGATTAAACGCTCATGGATAGATTAAATTTATTTGAAGAATTTTATTTTTGATAATTCTCACTTTTGATTCATTTAAAATCAGCTTGCTTTAAATGAGACCAAGTTCAGAACGGCTTCATTTTACACTCTCACTACGCAGGACATAGCAGGACTCAAAACACTCGCTCCACACTACACACAGCACATCGTGTACTATACACACACAGTGTGTTCGGACCTGATCACATTCCCCAGAGTGGTGAGACTGAGATTAATAGCGGTTCCCTCTTTAAGACGATCAACCTCTGAACCGGATGATCTTTGCCTTTCACTTCCTGCCAGGTCAACCAGGTTAATGTTAGACTGTTTAGTGATGCACTCCTTCGAGAAAATCTGGTGAAGTTAAAAAAAATGTTAATAATAATTGGTCAACTTTTGATAATTATATTTGATAGATTTTATATATATACTGTACCAGTCAAACATCAGGAAAGAAGGGTGTGTCGAAACATTTAACTCGTACTGTATATAGGCATGTATACTGTATCATGATATCATGATATATAGCACGCACAGTTTTATATATAGATACTGTCTATATATATCACATACTAAATACAGATGTAAGTATTGCTCTATATCAGTCTTTACTCACGATTAGGAGTGTATACACACACAAATAGAAGTGGGAACACCAATTAGCCTAATCTTCAGGTCTTTGGACTGTGGGAGGAAACCAGAGTACCCAGAGGAAACCCACCAAGCACAGGGAGAACATGCATACAAAGACCGGAATTGAATCTGACCAGGAATCGAACCTGGAGCCTGGAGGTGCCACCGTGTCGCCTGAATACCTAACAGTACACACATGCACATTACCGTACCTGCTTGAGCTGTATGATGATAAGCATGTGTGAGCGGCTGCTGTTGGCATTCAGGTGTGTGGCAGCAGTGGTGCGTGTACGAGTTCCCTGCTCCATCAGCTGCTCCACCTGTACAGCGCTGTCACATGCAACCCTGTGCAGACCCTCTACGTAAAAACCACGCTGCTGGTCCTCACGCACACGCAGACCACCGGCCGAACGACTTGACCTCGACAACAGATCAATCACCTGCACATGCACACACACAACACACATTTATTTCACGGGAATTATTTATTCTATTATTTATTAGCGCTGTTGGCACAAAGCTTTTACTGAACATGAGATGTCAACCTAGAGAACTGTTCAAGAGAGAGCGTGTGTCTATTATTTATTTTCTTAATTATCACATACAGAACAGCCAAACTCATGAGTTAAAAAAAATTTAATGAGAGATTAATCAAAGTATTACTGAATCAAATGAGCGCTAATAAATAACAAGTTATAACTTAATCAATTAATAAATGAATGATTAATCAAAAGAGTGGTGATTCAAATAAGTGTTGAATCAAATGCACCACAATCAAACAAGTAATAAACCAAATAAGCAGTGAATCAAGTAGTGACTATAATAAGTGATGAATCAAATAGGTGATTAATCGAATAAATAATGAAGCAAATAAGGCATGTATCATATAAATCATGAATCAAATGAGTGACAAATGCTGAATAAAATAAGCGGTGAATCAAAAAAAGCAGTGACTCTAATAAGTCATAAATTAGTGATGAATAAAACAAAATCAGTTACCCAAATGTATCTAAACTATCTAATGTTCAATTCACTTAATGTGCATTAAAGAACTAAACTAAATTGAGGTGTTATTAATTATTAACTAATTCTCATGATATCTAATTCATAGATAAGTAAAAAATAAAGTTACCTGTTCATTATATATTTCTAACATGCTGAAGAAAACCTGGGGATGGATGATACACTGATTAGTGTGTGATGATAAGGTGTAGATTCTTAATATTACATAATTCATGGTAAACACACACATGATCAGGTTAAAGAGGTGTCACAGACAGACAGACAGACCTGACACTGGCATCTGTCCTGATTGGTTGTGATGTAGGTAAAGAGTGAGTGACACAGATTTGGGACAAGGCCCTTGTTGGCCCCGAAGCCCATCATGGAGTAACTTTTCCCTGATCCCGTCTGGCCGTACGCCAGCAGTGTGGCATTGTAGCCCTGCAGAGCATTACCCAAGATCCCCTGACCCACTTCAGCAAACATACACGCCTGGGGCAAATAATCACAACGGACACAGATTACTATTATTGTACCAATTTAAAAATAAGTCAAATAAAATATATTTTTAAAAATGCAACAGTAATAATAAACAGAATAATAAAGTAGAAAGGATTAACATTAATAACAAAGAAAAATCTTTGATCTTTTTTTTTAAATAATATATTTTCTTAAAAATCTCACACAAAAATAAATGCATAAAAAATGCAAATAAGGAAATATATAATATAAATATAGATCTATAGATTTATATAGAATTGACAAATGAATTGTAAAACATAGTATAACATTTTAAAATAACATTATACATTACACAAATTAGTGACTATAAGATAATAAATGAAACGATTTACATTCAATGTATAAACGTATAAAACCTACTTAGGACTAAATAATAGTTTTGTTAAGAAAATATCTGAAAATAATAATATGATAATATGTATTTTGTGCTGTATTGCCTCACAGCTACAGAATGGCTGGATGGAGTTTGTGTGTGGGTGTGTGAGACCTGGTCAGCATAGCGCCCCCCCTCATTCTCAGGCACTAACAGTCCCTCTGAGGTCTTGGCGAAGCCGCTGTGAGACCAGAAGGCGAAGTGGAAGGTGAAGGTGCGGCGCTGCAGACTGCGGGGCTCCTCAATACTCACACTGTTACTGCTCATAGTGATAATACACCGGCTCCCAGCATCACGCTCCCTCTGTACACACACACATAAAACACAGTAATCGTGTAAAGTTTAAAGTTTCTTTATATATGCCGGTGAATCACTAGGGAACTCCCGAAACTGTTTTATTACGATACTTGGATGTCAATTGGGGGGCACTGGTGGCTCAGGGGTAGGTGTCTTACCTGCCATGTGTAAGACCGGGTTCAGTTCACATCTAAAGCCCAAGCCCCAGCCACTGGATGCAGTGCTGGTCCCAAGCCCAAATAAAATTGGGAGGGTTGCTTCAGGAAGGGCATAAAACCTGTGTTTTAGTTGTGTGCCAATCGGATGGTCTGCTGTGGCGACTACTGGATGGGAGCGGCCAAAAGACCAACAACAACTTGGACGTTGATTTGATTCGTATTGATATTCTGTAAGTATTAAGATTTACTAAATATCCTAATCTGATAGTACTTTTTTTTTTTTTTTCCAGATTTCATTAAAATTCTAATCAAACCACCTACAGGATTAGGAAGGACCTGGAACCTTTTACCACCTTAAATGCAAAAAATATAAATGAAAACAAGTGTAAAAAAATATATATTTTGAAGTATTTTTAAAGAAATACATGAATTGCCACACAAGAATTGCAATACATAACTGAATAGAATTTTTTTCACTAGTTACTATCTCCATAAATAATACTTGAGTGTTGATAAGCATTATTTTATGGTCAATTAGTGTTGACCATAAATAATACTTAAGTGTTAAGTGGGCATGCAGGCTCAGAAAAATAATTCACATTGGAAAGGGAGTGTGACAGAGCATGATGCACAGCTATTAAACAAAAATAATTTTTTAAAAAAAAGCAGAAACTGTAAAAAAAAAAAAAGAAAAGAAATACTGCAGTGTTCCTCCACAACTGAGCTCAGGGATAGGAATAAAGATTTTTAAAAAGCCTTAAAAAAAAGAGCTAGCCTAGCTCGTAAATGTTTTAATAAATTTACACACACACACACACCCGCAGGTTCAGTTATGATGCTTTATAACACAGTTTAGTCACATCTTGAGAAGGAACTAATGCTAAACATCTGGCTTTGCTAACAGAATTCTTGAGGTGATTTTTATTAGCTGTATTAACATGTATGATCACTAGTGCTGACTGTTATACAGTATGTGGAGTGATAATAGTCAGTGTACAGTATAACGATGCCACTGGTGTTAACGAAGCTAGTTAACATAGAATAATAAATAAATATTATCCAATATAATATAAGTTTCCATATCAGATGGTAGTTAGATCCAGTCACAGCAATGTCATGGACATGTATGAAAAAAAATAAAAAATAATAATCATGATAATTAACTGTATTTTGTGGTTGCCCTGACAAGACACAGATGGAGTAAAACTTTGTGGTATTTTGAAAAGCTTCATTGTATTGCCTCACTAGGGGGAACGCTCGGAGTCGATCCAGGAATTTGAAGAGCAGTTTAGAGATCCGAGCAGCTCCAAAGTGACTTAGGGGTTTTATTCAGAATTGATGTTGTGACAAGATTAAAGAATTAGTATTGCATTAAGAAATTTTGAGTAACATTAACTAATTTCCTTTTGAAAAAATTAAAGTGAAGCAAAAGATGAAATACATACAGTCTTGCAGTAAAGTAGAAATAATCCTAAAATATACTTCAATACTATATATTGCGTTATAGCCATGTATCCCTGACAGTGTATTATGTCTCTCTCTCTCACACACACACACACACACACACACACACACACACACGGACGTACATTTTCCATGCTATATGAAAACACCATCACTGATCAACCTGTATAAGGTTGGCTGATGTATTAACACATCGCACCAAAATCTTGTAACAACAGCATCAGCTGACCTTGTTGAAGGGTCGGACTCGCACAGCCACTTTTACGCAGTCTTTTCCAGCCATGTCACTTTACGTTAGTAAGAAAAGCAAGGAACTGAGAGATGGTAACATGAGGCAGGAAAGCTGATCACTTTCTCTCACTCATGAATTAATCATACACACACACACACACACACACACACACACACACACACACACTACATCAGTGTCAACATTACACTGAGAATAGATACCTCTCAGGTCATCTCTGCTCACTGCTGCTCCTTTTATTATCGATGAACATGTGGATGAGGTGCCAATACTTTGTGCAAAATCTCTTTTGGAAAGTGCCTAAGATGTTTTACTTGCCCAGTAGGCAGAATTTGGTTAAATACCTCTAATAGTTTAACATTCAGAATATGCAGTTAACAGGTACATGGCTAAGATGCACACACACTCACCACTTTATCTTGTATGCAGGGTTGCAGGGGCCTGGAGCCTATCCCTGGAGACTATCCCTGGAGACTATCCCTGGAGACTATCCCTGGAGACTAAGGGCACAAGGCAGATGGGATGCCAAACCATCGCAGGGCACATACACACACTCACATGCTCATTCACACATGTCTTTGGACTGTGGGAGGAAACCAGAGCACCAAAAGGAGAACATGCAAACAGACCCTGACCCCCACAAGGCAGGAATTACGAGGAACCAGAAGATACGAGCACATCACCCCTATCTTATCTTCACTTCATTGGCTTCCTGTGAAATTTCGCATTGATTTTAAAATACTACTTTTGCCATATAAAGCATTAAATGGCCGCGCGCCGCAGTACCTGAGTGAACTGCTAGTGTCTTACGATCCGCCACGCCTACTTCGATCAAAGGATGCAGGCTGCTTATCAG
>JAOVVA010000002.1:4375357-4391957 GCA_028565275.1 Leiocassis micropogon | reverse complement strand
CGGCTTGCTCATCAAGGACTATCTGACCATTTTGATTCATACACATTCAAATTCCATACAAACTTAAATAATTCTTTGTGTAAAGCTGCTTTGGGACAATGCCAATTGTTAAAAGCGCTATACAAATAAAATTGAATTTAATTGATCTCAGACCCTGGAGGTGCAAGGCGACAATGCTAACCACTTAGCAAGTAGTCCTTTGCAAGCCTGCTACTATGTTCGTTTTTTGATATTAGCAACCACACTTGCAAGAAGGCAACTTGATAATTACTTGATGGTACAACTGGTAAATAGGGACAAAAATATTATTATAACCAACTTGTATGTATTGATTGAAATAGCTAATTATCACAATATATGAAGATTTCTTCTTCTTCTTAGTATCCTTGTAAATGATGCAGACTCTACATTGCCTGGCCTAATTATTGGGCTTCCTCAAGCAAAGACCTGGAAGGATAGTGCTGAACTGTCACCTTTGTGGAAGAAATGTGGCCAGAAAAAAAGTAATGAATGGAGACCACTTAAACATTTGGTAAAACTGCATGAAATCAATAGTGAAAGTAAGACTTTTCCTTACACACACATTGTGATAAGAACTCGCAGGATTGGGACTAAACAGTTGTGTGGCCATAAGAACACTTGTTAGTGAGACTAATAAGAAAAAAAAGCTTCAGTTTGCTAAGGAGCCCAGATTGTTTATTGAAACCACATAAAAAGTAGATTTATTCTACATCAGGCAGAGTTTATAAAGAATAACTGGCAACAGAACCAAAATATGGTTTAAATATTGTTTAATTTTGGCATTAAAATATAGAGCATTTCCTTATTATAAAATAAACAAAAAAAAAACAAACAAATACTGTAAAGTGAAACGGTGTAATTCGTGATGGCAAAATATTCACATCATTAATGAAGATAGCTGAATGGGCATTACAGAACACTGAAAACAAATAGTAACCGTGATCCCAGGTTAAACAACAAACCAATCAGGTGTTAATGAAATTAAGAAGCTTTCTGATGTCAGGAAGCTTCGAAATGGAAAGCAGGTTATCTGGGTTGCATCCTCATTTCTTTGGATTGCAGGGAATTTAAATCTCAAAACCAACACAGTGCAGTAAATGTGATGTGTTCCAAAATCTACATAAAGTGTTTTACCTGAGTGAAGAAAATCTTAAAATCATGAAATAACGAGTAAAAATCATCCACAGGTATCAAATTTTATTTAGAACATTCCTAAAAGACTATTTACATTTGTAGAAATGCACGTTTTTAAAATTTAAGACTGTTTGGCTTCCCCTCGGAGCTCTGTATTGTAAACGTCACTGTTTGATTATTTATTTATTTAATATAAAATAAAATTTCCCAAAGTAGAGCTCTGTTTCTTTATCCACTTCAAAAATCATCTCCTTAATTAGAAAACAGCAAAAAGTCCAGCCTTTAAAAAAAAAAAAAAAAAAATTGGAGAGAGAAACAGGTGTGTTTACTGTACACGCAGATCCACACAGGAAGCTCAAGAGGCAAATAAAACATTAAGGAACATGATGATGGTGATGGTGGTGATCAGTGTTAAAGTTTCTTCCTGCGTGTGACTGGTTTAGGGAAAATGGCCTCCATCATTCGTCTCCGCCGCAGGTTCATCTTTGGAGCGACAGCCTCCCGATCCTCAAGATTCTTCCGCTGGGCCGGTTCTGCCGGACTCGCCAGTGGAGACAGGAGCTCCACAGTCACGGGTTCTGGCTCAGCTCTTGCTCTGAGGAAAGAGATGAGAAATTACCAAAAAACATTTTTTTTAATTATATATACGCGGTCAATCAATAAAAAAAAATCTAGTTAATCACAGTCAGACAAAATTAAGCTTAAATACTCAGAATTACTTGTAAAATAGTCATGCAATTTATATAAAGAAAGATTTTGTCTGTACATTGGTCAAATCTTGCTTTTTCAATATTTGTTTCACACATTGGAGGCCCTGAAACCAGTCTAAAAAAAAAATCTATCAGTCTGTATGTATGTCTGTTCAGCCAGATTATGTAACAGCATCTTGCGTTTGTTTTTACTTATTCAGCACTTTTGCCTTAAAGTGGGCGCAGCTATACGTGTCATATAACAGACAGTTAATCAACACAATAGTTTACCATGTATAGACAGGGTATGCAGAAAACAGCAATGACTCTACGACCGCGATGCATCTACGAACTGGCACAATCATTAATACAGAGATACGACAGTGCGACATTATGGCTTATTCCAAAAAAAATGGGGTGCACACTGTGAAAGCTGAACCTTCGTGCTCATGCATCAAACTGTGAATGCGTCTTAAATCGACTGCTGGATAAAATTAATTACATTATTTGCACTACTTACAAATATATCTGTAGTTTAACCAGCAGCACAAGTGAAATCAAAACATTGAATAAAAGCGATGTTATGAAGAGTTATGGGGCGGATTTAATAGTTTTTTTTTAACCTATAAAATAAGCTACTAAGATACTTAATATCTATTGGTGCAGGTGTTTGTTTACATTAAGTAGAAGAGCTAAAGTGAATATTTTTACTGGGATTCGTTAATATTTCCACTGATGAAATAACAGCGCTGAAGTGGTATAAGTAAATTATAACTTAATTATAAGTAATTTTAAAACAGAACTTAATTTTCATTCGATGGACTTTTTCAATTTCTCATCTGTGATTCACACTGTGTGTGTGTATGTTTTATATATAGATATATTAAAAAAAAAACTCACTCACATACTCAGGGGAACCTTAGATTACGAGTAACTCGGTCTGCGAGCGTTTTGCAAGACAAGCAAATTTTTAAAACAAATTTTAACTTACTAAACGAGCGAGGTCTTGCTTTACAAGTAGTACACATGCGCTTTGTCTGCCGAGCGTCAATTGATCACAACTATGAAAATGGCTACTCCTCTCTCGCGCTACAGGATTATGGGTGATCGTCTGCTATGCTTAGTCTCAATGCACAGGCGTCACTCTTATAGTCAACATCTGTGCATGCGTGTACTGTTATAACAGTGACCACGTGTGTGCGCGTAAAGCAAGAGAGGTTCCTTGTTAAAAAAAGTTTCCCAACAGAGCAGTGTTTCCGTTAGAGAGTGTGCGTCTGTGTGCATGCGAGTGTGAGAAAGTCGACCTACACAGTAGTCCCCTCCCTCCTTCTCTTCATATGCGTGTCCGCGCACAAACACACATGCTAACGAAAACACTGCTCTGTCGGATTTCTTTTCAAAGGTAAAACGCAGATTAATGCGTTTTATTTTTACTTTACAACAGTTATTCCATTAGTGTATGTGCGCGCAAGTGTCAGAGACGTTCCTTGTTAATGAAGTTTCTCGACAGAGCAGTGTTTGTTAGTGCGCATGTGCTACACAGTAGGCCTTTCAGCTTAGCACACATTATGCGATCCAAGGTTTGACTGCATTGTATACGTGTGTATAAATAAACTCATATATGGTTGATAAACACAAATAAAAAATGTGTTGGAGTTTAACAGCGTTTATTTAGACAAGAGCACTGAAAAAAAGGATGAATGGATTCACCTGGTCGTTCTCTTCTTCTTCGTTAAAACCTCCACTTCAGCTCCCACTCCAGCATCAGCTGATAAAACCTTTCCCTTTACATCAAGAAAACAGGAAGTGTTTTTAACTTTCCTCACAAAACAGAGCCGCAATAACTCCCAGTTAGCTTTAAAGGAATTATCAGTATTCGCTCCAACACAACAGTGGTGCTGAGTTCTGTATTCTAATTGGTTGATTAATTTATACTGATAACAGCCACAACGTGTTGACATGGGTGTGTAGAGCAAACACTCCCCAGTAACAGGTTTTATATAATGTGAAAGCCAGTTACAGATCACAAATTTTAGGGATCTCTCACCTCGAGCTGGAAGTCAGGGACAGCAGCTGCTCTCCTCATTCGAGTCACAGGTGGAGACAAAATGGTATCGTTGACATCCACACCTTTTTTCTTACCTGTATGGAGAAAAAAAAAAAAACCCCAAAAAACATCTGATATAGAAGCTGTGGAATTTCAGCACATAGTTATGAAGAATGAGTGACGGAGAGCACTTACCACCTCTTGTTCTCTGAGCACCAGATGTGCCATCACTAATATGCGACTTATCTGGTTCTGGCACTCTGCTGGCTCTTGTTCTTCTAACAGACGGTGATTTCTTCTGTTCTACCTGTTCAATAGAAACCATCGGCTCTGGCGCTTCAGCATTCTGCTCTTCATGGTCCACAGTTGGAGCTACAGATCTGGTCCGCCGCTTGGCGCGCACTATCTCCGTAACCACTTCACTCTCTTTAGCGTGTTCATAGTTCAGTCTTTCCATCACATCACTTTCCAGCAGGTTAGTGGACTCCAGTTTCTCTGGCTTCTCGGGTTCCTCTCCGTCGTTCCAGTGCCGACTCCTCGTCAGTCGTCTAGAAACATTTTGAAGTTGAGCACCATCCACTACGCAAGTATTGTTGCTTGTTTTTTCCTCTGTAGTGCCTCTGGTTTTCCGTTTGCTCCTTGGTGGCGTGACTAACGATGTGCTCTGAAGGTCTGAAAGCATCTGGAAGCTCTCCAGCGATAAACTCAGCCTCCTGGTCGACTGGCGAGTCACCCTGCTGGGACTATCTTTAGTGTTAGTTTGATTTTCCACAGATTTCTCCTCAGGGATTGGCTCTGGGACCTCGATTGTTGTGCCTTTTCTAGTCTTCCTTGCACTCTGTTGTTCAACGATTGATGTTTCCTCCATTTTTTGGACTTCGACATCATTTGCACTCAAGCTCCTTGTTTTACAAGACCCTCTCCTGGGTGTAGCTTTCTGTGGAGTCTTATGTGAAGGAGTTATTATTGATGCAACCTCCTCCTGCTTGACTTCAGAAACTGGTTTTCTTGTGGTTCTCCTTGGTGTAATGAGAACTTCAGACTCCAGCAGCTGCTTGCTGCTCCTTGTGATGCGCCTAGGTGTGGAAGGCACTTTGGAATCAGCATGCTCCTCTTCAGAGGCATCTTTCTCAAGTTCCGTTATAGGTATTGGAAATGAAACGGTCTTCCTTCCTCTTCTTGCTGGGCTTCGATGAACTTCATTCAAAGTAGCTGCGGCTTCTACAGCTTCCTTAAGCTTAGGATCCTTCTCCTCAGTTCTATTAGTTACAGAAACATGGTCTTCAGCTACAACACCCTCTTCACTATGAATTTTCTCATTATGGATCCAACCATCTTCCGTAACCGCAGCTGAGCCTGGATCTTGAGCCTCATTGCTGACACATACATCAGTTACATTAAGTGTCTCTTTAATTACAGATTCCTCCACAGGTTCCTTCTCAGGCTTATCTGCTGTTTGAGCTTCACACGTTGGTTCATCAGGTTGACCTTGTGCAAGCGGTTCAGGTTCTGCCACTGCTTCCAGGTTCAGCTGTGTTTGAACTTCTGCAGCTGGTTCATTAGATTGAACTTCTATGTTGTGTTCAGATTTAGTTACATCCTGTTCTACCTCAACATCTGGCACAACGGTTTCTGAAGGCAAAGCCTCCATTTTTAAATTTTCTTCAGGTTCGGGAAGAGTGTGCTCCACACTGACATCGCCCCTGTAAGAACTTCTTTCTTCCTCCATATTTTCTGTGTTTCCTTGGCATATTAGATGGTTCTCAGCACTCATTTCTGAAGCTACTGGTTCATCATCATCATCATCATCTGCCTCCAGCATGAGGGAGAAGTTATTAGAGCTGACAGGAAGTGAAACCTCAGGCAGTTCGGCTCCTTGCAGAAGCTCCTGATGCTCAGCAGCCAGCTCGATAGGAACCAAGAGAGTAGTGGAGGGCTTCAGCTCGGTGTAGCACACATCATCCTCTAGACTTGCAGGTCTCAGGCCAACCACAACGACCTGACCTTCATTTTCCTCGCAGCCATCCATCATCTGCTTGGTCCAAAACACACAGACACACCACAGTTACTCACATTCAGGATACCAGCAAGGGAAGATGATTACTTAAAATAAATTAATCAGTATGCGTCTGACCTTCAGCTGTGGGTCGGTGACGAGGGACAGAACAGCGGCCGTCTGCTCCTGGAGGAACTGCTCTTCAGGTTGAAGGTGCTGCAGGTAAAGGTGCTTCGTCCCGTTTCCTTTTACTTCCTCTATAATCTCCACCTCACTGCCAGAGTCTTCCTCTGCCTCCTCCTCAGCTTCTGCATCTTCCTCATCCTCCTCCTCACTGCTGGACAGTTCCTCAGTGTCGTTCAGGCTGACTACAGCTAAGGGAACACAGCTCATTAATAACCATTAAAAACACAGGTATTTGCATATACAGTGGAACTTTGGATTGTGAGTAACCTGGTCTGTGAAATTTTGGTCCGGTCAAAATTTTTAAATAAATTTGAACTTAAACAAGCAAGGTCTTGACATACGAGTAGTACGCATACGCTTCCTCTGCCGAGCGTCACTTGATCACAACTGAGCCAATGGTTCCTCTCTCTCAGGCACTGTGGGATTGTGGATAATCGTCTCGGTGAACATGCGTCACTTATACAGTTAACATCTGCACACGTGTGTACTATTTACTATAACATTGTGACCATTTGTGTGTGCGCACGTAAAGCATTTTCAAAAAAAATTGTGTTTGTGTGCAAGTGTAGTAACTGTTCTTTAGTAACAACGGCCTGCAACAGCGATCTCCGGGAAGAAAAAGATTAAAAAGCCTGTAGCAGTGCGGGGGATGAATCTGTTTAACGACAACGCAACTTCACATCTCTGTGAAGTAGCCCCCCGCCCCCCTCCTCTCTCGTCTTACTTTAGCCAGGATTCTTATCAAAGGTAAAGTGCAGGTTAATTTTTTTTATTTTTACTTTATATTATTTAATTAATTATTTTTAGATGAATATTTTTGGGTTGTGGAACGAATCATCTGTGTTTCCATTATTTCTTATTTTCCCATTGTTTCCATTATTTCCATTATTGCTTATATACAAACACGCTTTCCGGAATAAATTATGCTCGCAATCCAAGGTTTAACTGTATTATAGTTTAAGAAATGGTAAAGAAATACTCACAGGGTGATTCAGAGGTCGCAGTTTCAGATGAAGCAACAGATTTGTGTGCGTCATCCTCAGGGCTGAGATATTTAACACCTTCATATGGGTCACTGCACAGGATAAAAAAAAAGATACAATATGATGTATATTAATGTAATAAATACAATATGAAATATGACTAAGAAAAGAAAACACTAAGGAAAAGGGGAAAAATCCTCATAATTGATTATCTATGGTACCTGTTGGGTTCAAAAGACTCTCTCTCATCAGCATGGGAGTGTGGAGGTGAGAGATCACCGAATAACTGATGTTCAACAAACTCATCCAGATCTGAAAGCAGAAATTTTTATCTCAGAAATTTAAATCTCATAATGAATAAATGGTACATTTACAGACAAACCTGTCTCCACCCACTCCGAAGAATTCTCACCTGATGTCTCCATGGCCTTGGGTTTATCTTTCAGCTCTTCAAGAACATTATCATTATTAGAAGCAGGAAGCTCACTGATTGGGTCAATATTAACCACAGAGTGTTCAACTGCTTCATCTGACCCTTTGGGACTGTCTCCAGTTGGCTTGTCCATGTCATCAGTGATTAGTGGTGGAGTTGGCACAAAGTCTTTGATCTCCTCCTCTCCGATTGTCTCCTCAGACAATCCAAAGGTTCTGATTGGTTCACATGGTGCCACAACATCCTCACGACTCACTGAATCATCTTTTGATTCCTCCAGTGAACTGACTGGAACAACCAGCAAATTCTGCACTTCTCTTTTTGCTGTCAATTCCCCAGTCTGTTTCTCCATGTCTTCTTTTGTTGCATCCGGTTGCATCTTAAATTCTGAAACTTCATCATTGTCCATTTCCTGGTCCACCATTGGTTCTGTGGCCAAAAGCAATTTGGTGGAAGTGTCCGACTCTGGACGCCTGACAATGACTTCATCATCTTCATCAAGTCTCTCATGCAACTGCCATGCTGGTCCCATCACATCCCCCGGAGAAGGAGCGTCATGGAATTCCAGTGTGGATTCTGACTGGACAGAGAGTATGCTTGTCTCCTGTCCCAGACTGGGCCTGCACTCAAGCGTGGGTAAGACCTGCTTTGGTTCCTCTGTCGCCTGGTCCTCTTTTAGTTCAAACGAAGCAGTGCGCGCTAAACTGGGTCCCTCCTCTTCTTCACCAGAATGGTCGCTCCATCCCTCAACTCCGGCCTTTGGTGGCAGGGGTGGGCACATTTGCTGGTTAATTTCACCACCTGGAGCAAGCTAAAGGGGGAAGAAATTGTTATAATAGAGTTTGTAATTTATAATAAAATATTTTAGTCTACAGTATATTCCTGTTTATATGCAAAACTAGGTTAGATGATCGGAGTCTGTACTAGCGTGTGTCGGGGTGTGTGTGTATTGGTTTACCTTGTTGCCCCAGTGCAATGACGAGCCCTTGGACAGAACATGAATTTCACTTTCATCCATGAAGGTGATGCGACTCTCTTTGAGGCGTAAGGGGGGTGTGGCCGATCGGGCAGGGGATGCAGTGGGTGTGGCTATTGGAGTAGGGCGAAGACTGCTTCTTAGGATGGACTGAGGGGTAAAGGAGGAGAAGACCGGACCAGACGCAGCTAAAGCTCGAGCTCTCTGTTAAGAGTGAAAGGGAAAAATGTTAAACCAAAAGACATACATGAGTTAAATAAACAACGTAAATGTAAACATGTGCATATAGAGATGTGTGTCTGGAGTGCATACAGACTGGGTATATACAGAGCATGTATAAAGCATGTTTATGTACACAGAGTTTTATTGGTTATTGTATGGAGAGTGTATACAAAGCACATACAGGTTTCTTTACCTTCACCACCAGAGGTGTGTGTAACAGACTGAGCTCAGGAGCCTTGCTGATGTGTTTTGGTGCAGCCCAGGAACTGATGGGTTTAGGTGTGTGAGATGGCTGTGGAGTCGTCGACGGCTGCACCGCCAAATCCAAGAGTCTGAAAAACACAGATTTTCACATTTCAATGACTTGCAAAATGCAAAACCAAATCAAGAATAATGTGTAAAAATATTTGATTAATAATAAATTATTGAGGAATCCATTTGTGTTTATGCTCGTTTGTACAGAATGATACACAATTACCGACCCCATCAGGAAATATCAGATTGTGTGTTAAGGTGTTCGGGACAAAACCAAAACAGTCATTAGGCTTGCTGATATTCAGACAGGAATTATACAGTAATGTTTACTGTGTGATAATCTGAAAGGAGGTGTTGGGTAAGGTGCTGAGGTAACCTGGAGATTCTCTTAGTCAGCATGTTAATCGGAGTTCCAACAAACGCCTCAGGGATGTTTAAGGTTGGATGAGTCGGACTGGACACCAGAGACTCAGGGACTTTTGGGCTGGAAAAAATAAATAAATAAAAAAGATTCAATGTGTCATAAAATAGATTTGGATGTATTCCTAAAATAGGAAGCTTGAATGCTTAAACTTGAATGCTGTTGATTTGTCACAGAAAAACTTTGACAACTCGATTAACTATTAAATAACTAACTCAATGGCTACAGGACACAGTAAGTAGTTTCCCAGTGTCCCTGTGGCCGTATCCTAACAGCTATAGTTCTCGGGTGTTGGTGTGCCCTGTTAAACCAAAAATTTACTGAAGGCTTTACAAAGTGAAAAAATACAGATTTGTAGGAAATTAAGGACAAGTTAGAATATGTCTCTGCTTCAGACCTTTTGATAGGGGAGGGCTCAGGTGTAGCATCCTTCCTGATCCACACCTCCTCAATCTTGGTGAGAACGTTTTTAATGAATGCTGCTCTGCTCAGGACGCTCTCATTAGCGGAACGTTTAGCTACGGTGGACAACGGCTGCGGCCTCAGAACTGTAACAGGAAGTAAAGACGATTACATTTTCCCCATAGGTTAACTGTAATTCTGGTAAAAGCTTGGTTTGTGAACTTGAAGTGTGTATACCCTCTTTGAGGACGGTGGATGGGTGCTGATAAGGTTGTGCACGTTCGATGGCCAGCTTCCTCTGGGCACGTGGCAACACCTTCCCGTACTGACACATGATGGAGTTCCTTGTGTTCGACCTCTCCTTCATCTTAGGATCTCGATCACCCTGGGGAACACCACCACAGGTCATAGTTTACTTCAGATTTCTTTCACAAAAGCACAAAAAACATCTGTGATCATGTAGTTAGTAATGGAATGAAGAATCATATTTCGGTTATATTTAAATTCATAAATTTAAAAAAAAAAAAAAACCATTACAATCTAAAAGTTTGGATGGAAAGAATAATCATTATTTATTTATATAATAATTCTAATTTGTAATAAATATTCACAATCCCTAATGATTAGGATAATTCTTCAAGATTCTTCATTATTAAATGAGGAAAATTTCTTATTATTAATGATTTGTGATACTTTACTGAAAATAATTCTGGTGAATATTAATGATGACAGTTAGATAATGTAAGATGTGTGAAACTGTGCATGTACAGTATGTATGTGAGAGAAAGAGAGAGACTCACAGCCAGGTTCATCTTCAGTGTGTGGTTGATTTGCAGTGCAGGAACGTAGTTGGCCTGCTGAAGATAGTGAACCATGAGGAGCTCTCTGTTCTGGAACCCTCCAGTGTCCTGCAGGAAGCGCTCCAAACACTCCTATGCATGCGCACACACACATACAAGTGAACACAGACAGATGTGCTGTGACAGAAATTCAGATGGGTAGACAGACAACTGGAAATATACATTGATGGACAGACGTACAAACTCGCTCTCACATTTTCCACACACACCTACCTGTTCAGAGGGTCTAAGGGGGAATTTGAGAAGCTCCTTCATTAAGCCAAGTTCCTGACAAGTCTCATAGAAAAACCTGAGCAGCTCGTCCATGCTGAGTTTATTCACCTGCTGTCTCATCAATGCCCATGCCTCCACTATACACCTACATACACACACAAGAGTTGCTAGAAGTGAGCTCATTTACAGTCTAAAAGATAATATTGAAACAGACAGATTTGTGAGGGCGTGTGTGTACCTGTTGTGCAGCAGTACAGACACACACAGCTTGGTGAGGGGGGTGGAGCTGATGGAGGGCTTCATCATGTGCAGGTAGGCCAATGCCGTGCTGTGCTTGTTCTGAATCATAAGAGCCTGCAGAACCCGAGAGTGCTGCCATGGCCACACACATGGAGACACGGATGGATGGAGCAGCAAGTCCAGAGAGCTCTGGAAGGAGGGGTGGGGTTGCGAAGGAGAGAGAGCAAGAGAGAATTACTTTTTTTTTCCATGTAGTGAAGTTTCTATATTCTATTTAAATTTAGCATAATGCTTTTCCAATTTGAATGAAAAAAATATTTAATGACAGTTAAGGATTTATGTTGAACTAAAATCAACTTGTATATTGGGATCTCTAATCAATTCCACTTTTCCACTTGATCAATGTTTCAAGCGACAGAAAAATCGAGTAAACATCAGGCAACCTCATGGTCGTGGTGATCGAGTAACCACAGGCCCTGGACCAGCTTCACTAATCCGATAGGGATGGAGAAAGCTGTAGGGAAAGACTCCACTGATGCTCCGCTCTTATTAGGAAAGGAGTACATAACATCCAAGAGCAGATAGATCACCTGGAGGATGTGGTTAAGATTAAACAACAGACAGGAAAGCAAGACAGAACTAAACACCTAACCTCAAAAAGCACACCCTCTATCTGATTTTAACACATCTCTACGGCCTCTTTTTTTTATCTAATAAACATCTAACACTTTTGATGCCAACATCCCTGAACACCCTATATCCTCCCTGAAGTAGCTCGATCACCAAGGGGAGAACAAAGCTCTGTGACTAAGTAGTGGCATTATAATGACTCAAGTCAATATCAAATGCAATTCAGAAACAGCAAAAGAAAAAGGATACAATAGCATGCTTGGTAGATTCCTCAACATTTTCCAGAAGGTACAAGTCCAGCAGGGCCTACGAAAACAAAGACAGGAAAATTTAGAAAATTACAAAAATTTTCTTTAACCTGATATTGGTTTTTAACAAGCTGCTCCATTACCTGCTGCATAATAAATAAAATCCCCATAGATTATTCAATGCTAATCAGGTGGCATTAATATGTAAATGCTAACGAAATGTTATTTTACCTGCACAGCTAGGTAATAAGAGATTTGGCCTTTAGGATAGTTTTTAGTTAATTAACAATCTTGTTTAGGATAAAATAGTCAGATTCTTTTGTGTTTAAAGCGAATATATATAAAATTTGATTTTTACATGTAGTGATGGAGGTGGGTACTGCCCGGTCCCGCCCTCGTCTCTTGTCCACAGCTCTGAAAGGCGGTCACCACACTGAGCGACTAGTCCGTCAATCATCAGACAGTCTGCATTCCACTTATCTCTGAGGAAACAGGGATCACGCTAAACTGGGGGCTGAAAGCTTCACGGTGTTTGCAAAATTAGCTTAAGCCGAGTTTTGAGGACGAACTTACTAAACAACTACTGATTAAATCATATGTGAAAATCAGACCGTGACCATGTTATGCTGACTTACTTGGCAAGTCTATGCAGCTCCTCCCTTTGACCTGTGTAATAATTCTTAATCACAGAGAAACTGTAAAACGGCCTCGATATCTGCAGGACGGCATCATCTGTAAGAATTATAAAAATTATTTCTCATATAAATGTTGGCGGAATTCTGAATCATGAAAACAGAAGTGTGGGTGGAAGTGCTGAGTTTTTTTTTTACCAGCGCTCTCAGGCAGGAGACCGGTACGGCAGAACCACAGGACCACCTGAGCGTACTGAGAGATCAGACTGGACACCATGCACTTACTCAACAGTCCTATTGCACCTAAACACAAACACAAACAAACAGGTTTAAAACAGACCTCTTTAGTAATTCTGTACAAAACTGTTTTAGGGTAAAGCTACACATAAGCTCAGTTAGTATTATGGTGGTTGTCATGGTAACATTAAATGACTTCTGAGAAGACAAATGACTCATGACTAATCTGCAAGAGCTTAATAGTAGCTACCCAACATGAGTGCTATTAGATGTTACGGGGTATTCATACAGTGATGTAACAATGTGGCCTTTATGCAATTTAATAACCTGCGTTTGTGTGAGCGTGTGTGTGTGTGTGAGAGAGAGAGAGAGAGAGAGAGACACACCTCTCTGTGTGAGCTCCTGAGCCTCGTTCAGCAGGCAGTGGAAGATCGTGCTGAGGTTACTCAGTAATCTCTGGCTGTGTTGGAGAAGCTGCAGGGTTTGAGGATCAGTAAAGTTTGATGAGGTGTCGAACAACGGAGCACCTAATCACAACAGATACATACAACACACATTATGGGATTGCCATGTCATAGTACACTATCACAAATTGGAAAGTGAGAAAAGTACTGAACCGGGCTATAAGACATTTCTAAAGACAGTCACTTTGCTAACAGCTAAATCACTCTAACTACATTCATTATGATGGGAGGAGCTTCCAGCTGCTCTCGATGTAGAAGCAATGTGGAACTGAGAGTTGTTCACCAGAGGTGCTGCTCAGAGCTACAACATTATTTTTAAACCAAGTCCTAGAGTGAGAATGCTTACATATGCCATCAAGCTCCTCTTTGGTTTTGACCACTTTGTCCCAGGCCCACTCCAGGATGTAGCGCAGGTTGACTGCAGATCCGGCCTGCTCTGTAAGTTAAAGATTACACACAGACATGTACCAATCACTGCCTAAAAAAATCTGAGTAAAGCTAGAAATGAAACCCAAACAATTTGAATAAAACAATTAGAATAAAAGTAAGGCCTCATGCTCACCTTCAGTGGTCCACTGTTTAATGCAGCCGGTGATTAGACCCAAAGCGCTCGTCTCTACTGCTGTTGTTAAAATGGCATCCAGCTGCTCCTGCTGCAGTTTAAACCAAAAACACACTCTAACACTGAACTAATACACACTGCACTAAAAAAAAAGAATAATAATATGCAGGGTTTATGAAAGATTTCAAATTTAAAACTTTATTCGATGGCAGCGGAGACTGTTACCTCCGTCAGGCTGGATGGCTGAACATCTGCAAGCCGAGAGGACAGCAGCCCGGACATGAGGCATCGTGAATATCCGTTAGAAATTCCATCACTCAGACTCGGTACGGCTTTCTTCAAATAACTCAGAGTCTGAAACCAGAACCGGAACCTCTCAGTAACAGACTCATGCCATTGCATGTAAAGAGCAGAATATAACCAGCAGACTGACCTCTTTCTGATAGCCAGAACAAGTAAAGTGGACTATTCCAGCATTAAGCAGACAGCTTGCATCTACACATCACACATAAATTCGACAAACATGTTTAATTAAACAAATCTTTTGAGACACAAAATTATATTAGGCCCTCTGCAGGATGATCTGAAATCACACTTACACTTGTGTCTTCGTATCTTTACGGAAATACATGGCTATTCAACATAATGGTTTAGGTGTACATTGGGATTAGGAATTCATGCAATGTTAAGAATGCATGTGTCTGTGTGTGTATGTACTTGCCAAAGTTGTATGTGTTAGGGTTGTAGAACTGCTCAGGAGGAGGGCTCATGTGAGGCAGTGCTCTACTTAGGCTGCGCTCATGAACCACAATTGCCAGCAGGGGGCAGGACTCAGTCACCTCCACCACTGAGTCCAGAGACCACACAGCTAGGTAGGGGCAGTTCTGCAGAGATTCACCCGCTCTGAGGACACATCGGGCAAAACTTTTACAATTTTGGTAATAAAGTTTTTTTTGGTTTTAAACATCAGTTTGTCTGCTTCTGGTAAGCTTATTACAAAAACAACATTACTGGCCCACCACCGGCCCTACACAGCACGCACCAGTACTAACAACAATAATAACCAGTGTTGGGGGACCTAACTTTTTAAAGTAACTAATTACATTACAAAATTACAGTCATTAAAAAGTAACCAGTTACATTACAGCCTTACCTTCTGATAAAAGTAACTAATAAGAGTAATTTTCCATTGCAGAAAATTAAAACTCCTTTGTGATTCCGCATGCATGTTGTTTTTAGCCAAGACTGTCATAATTATTCTACCATCATCACTCAGCGAAGTTTGGCCCATAATTTGTTAACTACTAACAGGAGGGATTACCGAGGGGTGGGTTATCGGGGAGGGGGGTAAATAACCAAATACTTAAATGGCTTAAATGACAAAGCAAAAATAAATGAAACATCTGGCCATATTGCGTGACATGTCAGCAAATCCATATTCTTTTCCTGTTTATAGCCACTGTAGAAAAATTTACACTCAATCATGCTGCTGTACTCAATATCGCCACAGGCTGCAATTACCTGTGGCCTCATGACTACAGCCCAATCACAGTACAGTGCTGATTATCACTACTGCACACTTGCAATACTGTTTAAATAAAGAACTAAAACATCGTTTTATATCAATATCATATTTTCTCAAAATAAAAAATAATTGTACCTCAGTGAATCAGGCATTTGTGCATGATACCATCTGTTAATATCAAACACACTGATGAAGGTGGAAGGTTGGCCCTGTCCGTACGACTTCACCTGCCAGCTGAACACCGACACGCTCGTATCAGGAGACGCCACTGTGGCAAGAAAACATACAGAATAATTACATGAATTATTGCAGTGAGGCAGACCTTCACACCAGGGAATGAGTCACAATTATACTGCAATATATTTTACTATTTAACAGAGAACATTGTTATTTATAATACTATATTGACACTTCCCTGTGTGAGAGAAAAGTGAGATAACTAAGAAAATACACTTCAATTTAAATCATTGAGTGTTTAACTAGTTAGGGATAATATAGACTACTTAACACCTGCTAGTTAAACTCATTTTGTTTTCATAAGTAACATCCAAGTGTGCTTTCTAGTGGTTACTAGGCTAGTGACCAATGATGCTGTATGTAATATAGCTCCTTGGTTCAAGTTTGTCCGGTCATCTAAACTAACCATGTGTAATGTGTATTCTGTCAGGGCCTGAGTCGGATTAGATACAGATCTATTTTTTGTTAGAGGTTTTTAGTACTGAATTAAGATCCTAAATAAAAGATAAGACAAAAATGAGACTTTGAATTATTTTTTCAAAAAATTATTTTTTCAAATAAATTTGTTTGGTAGCCTTTAGAGACCAGAAGCAATAAGAAATCTAAGAATACGACAAGCATTTGGAGAGAGTTTGGAGAAAGCAGTTCTTCTATAAAGATTTTCACTCTGACCCTCAAAAGGAGGAGAAATGGGAATTAGAAAAGGTTGAGTACACTGTTAAGTTTTTTAGAAAACGAAGAAAGAAGACAAGCGAGAAAGTATTTGATGGTTTTCTTAAGGTCGACAGGACTAGAAAAGAGGCTTTAAACTGACAGGAAGATGAAGGAGATCCAGAAGGTGGCCATAATGCAATGGCCATTCGTCTGTAAACACCAAGACAAGACAAATTCACGGCTCAATTACAGTTATAGCTGAAGTATCAAAAACTTGGCGACCTTGATGGATAAATGTTTAAAAAGACATGCAAAATTTAACTAAAGTAACTT
>JAOVVA010000002.1:4333850-4344614 GCA_028565275.1 Leiocassis micropogon | reverse complement strand
TGATGTCCTGTGAGGTATTTCTCTGTAATCTTGTGTATTCTTCTGTAAACAAACGGTTGGGTCTTGGTCATGCACTTGTTAGACGGTCCCTTAGTGACTCCATCGCTATAAAGCTCCGGTAACCAGTGTTTCTGAAAGATTTAGCTCCAGCAGGCTGTAACAGAAGATCTAAAAATATATTTATTTGTAATAGCTTCTCTGTCCACTCCAGAGTAAGAAAATATTCCATGATCTCAATTCCCATGGAAAAAAATTTACATTTTGTCAAGAATCGTGCAGCCCTACCATACTGTACTCGCCCTGGCACCGGGCACTTTATACAGGGATATTATACTGTGTGTGTGTGCATGTGCGTATGCTTGTGTGTGTGAGAGTGTGTATGTGACTATATATACTCTTAAGCACTTTGTGTATCTCAGCTTCACCCTGAATGATTTTAATACGTACCACATTGACGTGTCTCTTGTTACTGAGCATGCTCAGTGCTCATTCCCCACCTCCGTCGTCATCTGCAACCAGACCAGCGGCACACGCACCATCCTGCACATGAACAGGTTTGTGAGTGTGTGTGTGAGTGTGTGTGTGTGTGTTTTTGTGTGTGTGTGTGTGTGTGTGCGCGCGCGAAAGCTTTCTTGCTTCCTTTACAGATGACGTAAGGAAAACATATACACTTCTTAACACACACACACACACACACACGGGTCTTAATCCAATCCTTCTGTTAACGTGCCCTTGTCCACTTTTGCTTGATTGAGCCTTCTTAAGGGCCGCCTAGTGAAGTTAGTTAGACTAGCATTAGATGAGGATGGAGTTAGCAGTGATGTCACAAAAGCACTGGAGGGAACATTTGATTTATATGCTAGTTACAGATAGAGGTTGCCAGTAAACTAGTTAATTTTCTTTAAGTCATATGTTTAAAATACTTACATAACTGCGCTCACTGGGCTAGTTACACAACTATGCTAGCTACATGCTTAACAACAAAAATTACTCAATCACGTATCTTCTATACCATTTAATCCTGTCGTGGTGTGGACCCTATCCCAGCAGTCTTAGAGCACAAGGCGGTGTACACCCTGGACAGGGTGCCAATCCATTGCAGGGCGAACACACATATACACACACTCACACACTTATTCACACACTACAGGCAATTTGGAAATGCCAGTTAACCTAATCAGCATGTCTTTGGACTGTGGGAGGAAGCCAGAGCACCCGGAGGAAACCCACCAAGCACAGGGGAACTCCATGCATACAGACCCGAGGTGGGAATCGAATCCGGACCCTGGTGGTGCAAGGCGTCAGTGCTAACCACTAAGCCACTGTGTCACCCAACAAGAATGAATTTTATGAAATGTATAAAAATGGTTTAAAAGACCAGTAAATTTTCATTAATAGTGCACATTTTAGTACACTGGCTAGTTAGCAATGTGAAATACTGCTCTGCTAGTTATTTAAAAAGTTAACTATTCTAGCATGTGGTTGAGGTATCAAGCAAGCTCAGAGGGTAAATCTTAGGGAGGAAAATTATTTTAGCTAGTGTTTCTTCGATTTTCCCTACACACTCTTCCTGTTGAAACCCCACATTCAGACAGCGTAATGCACTGATGCTCACTCCTAAGCGATCATGGGAAGAAACACCCAAAATCACGCCGCAGTTCCCCATGTTGCCACTAGGTGGGTAGATGTGTACACTAACTTATTGCGCCTGACCTTGTGCTTTTCTCTATGTTGTTAGCTTTATCGTGGGGGATTTTAGCCGCCGCAGTGTGAATATTTCTGGTGTAGCGTGGCAGCAGTGTGGCGAGACGCCATGTGCGTGTTGTATCGTTTGTCAAAAGTCGGGTTCTCGCACCGTGGTTCTCTATGACACGTAAGACGATTAATAACAATAATAATTATGACAATCTGAAATAATCCCGACAATCACATGACCATCATGCGCTAATACGTGATAATCAGTCCACTGTTGGCATGCGCTGATCAAAAAAACTATTTTCCAGAGTAAAGTTAAGCTAATGTAATGTCACATGACCTGGTGAGGTTAGCTGGCATTACTAGCATTATTCAGTACGGTGGTCAGATTTGTGACCACAAAGGATCTGCTAAAAAAAAACAAAAAACAAAAAACATATTGGTTAAAGCCTGCAGTGGAACTGAATCAGTTCACTCTAATTAACAATATTAATACATTGGCATGCTAATCAGCTGCATTTGTTCCTAATTAAAGTGTAATTAAAGTCGAAATAATAATTAATTCATTTAATTTAAAGCTAATTCTTTCCTAAGATGTGTTCACAAATATTTACAGTTCATCAGAAACAAACACACAAAGCACACACAGGCTCTTCGAATAATTATCATCAAAAACAATACTTTAAATATTATGCATTACAGTAATGTATACTTTTTAATAACACTATTATGACATTTGATAGTGCTTTATAATCCTGTTAATGGAAAACACCTAATAACATGTACAGCACCGCAGTATCTCATAACAGTACCAACCAGTACTCAGTGTTCTTAACGGTACTCAGTATAAAGGTGCTTAGCTTTATGTGTGTGTGTGTGTGTGTGTGCGTGTGTGTGTTTTCTGATTTCTCACCTTTGTTCTGAATCAGAAACCTTCCTGATGTTTGTGCAGATGATTTCTCAAAGCTGGATCTCGGTCAGTTTAAGTGGATTCACTTTGAGGTGAAACTTCTCTTAGTTTCTTTTTTTTTTTTTACTGACAGTGAAACTTTTACAATGATTGACAGATAGAAAAGCAAGCAAGTGTGTGTGTGTGTGTGTTTGTTCAGGGTCGCAATGCTGATGAGCAGGTGAAAATGATTGAGCAGGTGAGAAGCTACAACTCCACACAGGAGGAGAAGAACAGGATCACCGTCTCCGTGGAGATTGAGAAAACCCACTCTTCACTCTATCAGCTCTTCCCACTTGGAGACGTGGTACCGCAGTCCGCCTTTACTACACCGTGTCGAATGGTTAACACTATAAACATTAACATCCCTGTGTGTGTTGCAGGTGTTTGTGAGTAAAGACGTGGCGGTGCATTTCGGCTTTCAGTCGGCATCCAGTGCTGTGACAGGGTTATACAAGCGTGTGAAAGACGGGTGAGACATAAATCTTAAAACTATCTGTAACAATGAAATGAAATGAATGTTCTGTTTATATACTTAAGAAAATTAACAGCGTTTGTGTGACTAGTGTTTGAGATTATTTTTCTCTTTTTTTTTGTCCACATTTACAGTTTTACCCCATTAAAGAGGAACTTGTTGATTACCTGTTGATTAACCGGTTGATTAACTGAGACAGAATAATCATGTAATAAGATTCATTTCTAAAGCAGAATATACAGTATAGTAAATCTGAGTGTAATGCCAGGCAAGTAATAAATGCTGATGTTCTTCTTTTTCCACTAGATGTCACTAGAAATCTATAATTCTGCATTTCTGCTGCAACATTAAGTCTGATTTGCGTACATCAGTGTTTTTATAAAGTGAAAGTTCGCTGTGTGTAACTGTGTGAGCATGATCCGTTTGAGCAGCGCATCAGAATGCAGTATTTCTGATAATACTTAGTAAATGGTGTGTATACATGAGATGCAGATTCAGTTTCAGTCCTACTGATGATCCCTGTGAGATTTCCTGTGTTTAGGGCTGTGCTGATCTGTGCCTGGGCCGAGATGGGTGCCGACGCCCTGGGTCCTGATGGCACCATAATGCACGCTGATGCCTTTCCTCCTGAGAAACTGGTGGACACGCTCGGAGCTGGAGACACCTTCAACGCCTCAGTCATTTACAGCCTGTCTAATGGTCAGAACTCAGTGACAGCAGTGACACACACACACACACACATAGTATTTAATTATATAACCTTAACATGATTCTGATCAAATCACAGTCAGTCTCTAATTACATTTCCATGAGCTTTGACACTGATTGGTCTTTACCTGACAATCCCTCAACATCATCACTCAGACCTAAACCTTTGAGGATTTTAAGGCTCTGTCATCTGATGCTTATTAATGAAGCATGTGCCAGTCAATCTCTATATATATATACATATGATTACATGCATTGAATATGTAAATGAGCAGATGGTCACACCCACGCTGCAGAGATGAGAAACTGATATGGTTTATAATAAGGATCATACGTTTGGATTTAGACATGAGTGAATAAATTAATTCAGTGTTGTTGTTTTCCGCTCTGTTTCTCCTGCAGGAGGGTCGTTACAGGAAGCACTCACATTTGGCTGCCAGATTGCGGGAAAGAAATGCGGTTTTCACGGCTATGACGGGATCGTTCAGTGAAAATCAAAGCTGGAGATGCAGACCTTTAGGAGAATCGCAGAGGAGGCGTTGTTTAAAAGCATTAATGTGTAAATGAATGGATGAATGAACTAATGAATTCATTAATTCAAGAATGTATATTCATAGAGAGGCCAATCCCTCATACACTTGCTCTTAGTTGTGTTCCCTTTTAAGAGCACATGGGTCTGATGTTTATGTTGGTTTTTTTTTTGCATATTTTTTACACTTCAATGATACAGATCATCAAGCAAATGTCAATATTATACAAATATAACCAGAGTAAATGCAAAATGCAGTTTTAAAATCATGATTTCATTTATTGAGGAAAAATAGCTGTCCAAACCTAGCTGGCCTTTGTAAAAAAGTAATTGCCCCCATGCTAAACCATGAATGAATTGTGATTATTCACAATTATTGGAAAGCTGATTTAAATTTCACCGAGGCCTGATTACTGCCAGAGCTGTTGAATCAAGAAATCTCTTAAATAGAACTTGTCTGACAAAGTGTTTCACACTAAAAGATGTAAAAAGCAACATGATCTAAAGAAACTTAAGAACAGATGAGAAACAAAGTAATTGACATGTATCAGCTTGGAGAGGGCCATTATCCACAAATGGAGAAAACATGGAACAGGAGTGAACCATACCAGGAATGGCTGGCCTACCAAAATTACTCATCCAGGAACTTATAAAAGAACCCAAAACATCATCTAAAGAACTACAGGCCTCACTGGCCTCAATTAAGGTCAGTGTTCATAATTCAAGAATAAGAAAGAGACAAAAATATCATCCATGGGTGAATGTCAAAGGCTCGTCACACATTTGCCAAAAACATCTTGATTATACCCAAGACTTTGAGCAAGTATTCTGTGGACTGATAAGACAAAAGTTGAACGTTTTGGAAGGTTTGTGTCCCATTACATCTGAAACAACATTTCATTAAAAGAGCCTCATACCAAGAGTCAAACACGGTGGTGGTAGCGTGGTGGTCTGGGGCTACTTTACAGCTTCAGAACCTGGACGATTTGCCATAATTCATGCTTTACCAGAAAATCCTGAAGAGAATCTCTGGCAATCAGTTTGTAACCTCAGGTTCAAATGCACTTGAGTTATGTAGCAGGATAATGATCTGAAACACATAGTCAGGAAGGTTTGGTAAGCTTTTTTCCCTTAATAAATGAAATCATCATTTAAAAACTGCGTTTTGTATTTACCTGGGTTATCTTTGTGTAATATTAAAATTTGTTTGATAATCTCAATCATTTAAGTGTGATACATATGCAAAAACTTTTTTCACAGCACTATACATTAGCAAGGACAAAATAATACTGACAGTATTTAAGAATAACTGATTCCTTTAATTCGTTCAGGATGATGTCACTAATCTACCATTTATCCAAATACTCAATTAACAAACATCGAGTGATTTACCTAGCATGCTAATCAGCAGTGAGCTGATAAGACTACGTCTCCCTCCAACCTACACACTCTGAGTTGCGTTTCTGAGCAGCCACTAGCTCGGTTTGTCTGGATGCCTGTCTGCTGCAGTGCATTGTAGGAATTTATTAAAAATACTGAGCCAAAAACAAAAGAGCCAATTCTATCAATTCATCTGTTCTTTACATTCCAGTGAAATTTTATGCTGAAATATTAATTTAAATGATACAAAATAAATATATAAAAAGTTTTTTTGCTTTGCTTTCAGCATTTTAAAGTCACACATCAAAGCTTAACATCTAGGTTAATAATAATAATAATAATAATAATGATGATGATGACAAAAATGAGCACGAGAAAACAAAAATAATTAACAAAATGTGTGTGTGTGTGTGTGTGTGTGTGTATAAATCTCCTTTGTAAAGTCTATAATTTTGTTAGAAATATAATGTAATTAAATCTGAATTCAGTTTGGATGCATGTTTCCATCTCTGTATTAATTCCATTAAAGTATTTGATTAAACAAACAGAAAGCAAACAACAACCAGGCGTTGCCTCTGACTAGAACAAAAGCTTTGTCATCATCTTCACACACAAGCCTTCCCATAGAAGTGCACTATGTAGTGAACAGGGTGTGTTCTAAGTATCAGAGTTTACACAGAGGGTTGTAAAGTGGTCATAATATTGGAAAAATAAACTCCAGAGTGTTTTCAGCCCACAATGACATCATATATAATACCCACCCACACACATATACACACACACACAGAGTCATTTCCTTCCATTGCAGTAATACAGACGTTAGTTATTAAAACTGTTTGGAGAAAAATAACACAGTGATAAAACTCTTCCTTTATGAATAGCGATGTGCTTCATTAGACACAGTGAAGTTATGCAGTGACGTAAGAACCGATTCCTGCCACTGTAACTATCCAATGAGGTCCTACGATCTCGGCTACATCACAGTTTCTGCATTACATAAACAATGGAACCCCATTTAAAGCATTTTATTTTTATTTATTTATTTTTAACTTGGCATACGTCATAGAGCCCCCTAAGGTGTTTGTGTGTGTTAATGCTCCTTTTGTCTCAAATTCCCTCTTTCACTGCTTGTCAGAATGGCCCATGTTCAGTGACTATATAAATGAGCTATTGCTTAACCATGCCCTGTTTCCAACGAGCCACGCCCCAGTACTGCCAAAACCTGTTGCCATAGCACCAAAATGCAGCTAGGTTAGCAGTTAAATGCTAACCTAATCTTTTTAGCTCTTACAAACAAAAGGCCAACAAAACCTGTCTATTTGAGTCCTGTTTTTTAGTTCTAAAAGTTATAAAAGTGATACAATTGAGGATGCCACTGCAAATTAACACTTATCTACACAAAAGAAGGTGGCACGTTGGCTTAGTGCTTAGCACTGCCGCCTTGCACGGCCAGGTCCTGGATTTGATTCCTGTGTAGTGTCTGTGTACATGGCGTTTGCATGTTCTCCCAATACTAGGCGGATTTCCACTGTGTTTTCCGATTTCCTCCCAATGAATACAGAATAGGCTAATTGGTCTTTTCAAATTGCCCGATTGCCTGTAGATGGTCCTTTGGAAAAGGAAATAGCAACCCACTCCAGTATCCTTGCCAAGGAAACCCCTTGGACAGCATCTAGGAAGGCCTGGCGTGCTCTGGTTCATGAGGTCACGAAGAGTCGGACACTACTGAACAACGTAACAGACACAAAAGAGGCTAGTTTAGCTGTTTGTGGGTAGCTTCAAATGGCTACCATACCATTTTTAGCTCTTAAAAACAGACAGGCTGTTAAATATAGCTCTATCCCTCTATTAGTTTATACAGGATAAATGGAGGATGTCACAGCACCATAGCACTCATAGCCACAGGAAAGAACTTACAGTTGTAAGAAGCTACAGTTGTGGTTAGCTGCTAATGGCTAACCTCTAAAGCTCTTACAAAAGCCCAGGCTTTAGATGTAACTCGTCTTTTTAGCTTTTACATCGCTTAACAGGTCTAAAAGGAATATTTTGTTTATTTTGCATTTGGGAGAAAATCTCTAGGGAGAGGGGTTTCGTCGTATGGAGCAGCTTTTCATGGCTTAGCAAACCGGCTCGCGCTGTTTAAACACCCTGCTGGTATGCACCACTTCTTCTTGGGTCTAGAGGTCCACTTTATATCTGGTTGTCCAAGACATTTCTGCAGTATTGTTTTAGATTGTTCTGTGTAGTCTGTAGTGAGTTGTACAGGTCCTATGTGGTTTTATTAAAACGTTTCCTTCGTTTACTTGTCTAGCTGGATACATGTTAAAGCAATATCACACAAGATCACGCCTCCGTGGCTGGCAGATCTGGCGACCGACAGTTAATGTAATTAACAAGGGTGAAAGTATTTTTTACTTCTTATTATTATATAGGCAAAGTTGAGGAGAATAAGCAATGGAGGTGGTGGACAGTCCAGTAAAGGTTTATCTTAATATTTTCACTTATTCCGCTATGAAATATTAGCTCAGTTAACTTCTGGGTTCCAGGGTTAAATCCCAAATAGAATTAAATGGGAAGTTGGTGTACTAGGTGTAGGGTCCCTGTGTTAGAAGCTAGTTAGCTTTGTAGCTGTAAATAAACGAACATGGACGGTTCAGAGACGGCAGTGTTATCAGATGTGTTTTCTTGATAAAAGTGCTTCTGTGACTGGTTTTAAACTAACTGACAATTAGTGTAATTAATGGTCATTAGAGCACCAGTGACACAGAATGATATATATAGTGAGACGTTCCATCATCCCTCTGGAGTTTGTATGTTCTTCACATGCTTGGTGGGGTTTCCTCTGGGTACTCCAGTTTCCTTACACAGTCTAAAGTCATGCAGATTAGGCTAACTGGCATTTCTAAAGTGCCCTAGTGTGGGTGTGTGCGTGTGCCCTGTGATGGATTGCCTCCCTGTCCATTGCCTCCCTGTCCCAAAGTCTACTGGGATAGGCTCCAGCCCCCCGTGACGCTGTACAAGTGCTATAGAAGATAAATGAATGAATGTCTGCACTCCTTTCTATTTTATTTTGTTGAATTTACTTCTAACTTTGTGTTTATGATTAATTTCTGTATAGAGTATAAATAAGTGTAAATTTAGTGAAATCACACACAGCATGACATAATTATTTTCCTCTGTGTGTGTGTGTGTGCGTGTGTGTTAGTGATATTCATACAGAAACATTTCTCTTTCCGTAAACGACTCATCTGGCTTACACACTGGAAAAATCCGGCGTGCGCACAAAAGCAACAAAAGCGAGCGAGTGTGTTCCGTCTGCAACACGGATTGATTGTGTGGGGTTTTTTTTTTTATACCCGAGAGCTCGTGTGGAGAGTTTTTTAAACACGAACAGCTGTGAAAACTCACTAGCTGTCACGTTTTACTGAGCCGAGCTGCTTTCTTTCACGTTTAACAAACACACTGCTGCTCTGCTCGGGTTACAGGATCCACGGCTGCGTCCTGAACACTTCACCCTGGGAGTGTGGTGCTTCAGACAGTGTGTGTGTATGTGTGTGTGTGTACTTACACTTCCTCACAGAAAACACAGGGCACTGCAACGTTTACACTTTACCACAGCATGAACGGATTGTGACCTGCTAGCTTAACTGAGTATTTGGCAGTTCTTATGAGATATGGATGAAAGCTAGTCATTAGAAGGCTAATGAGTTTCTCCCTGAGATCAAATAAAGCAAATATATATGCTAACGCTATAGCATTGTCTATAACGCTTAATACTGTCTATTTAAAAGCAGGGTTGTGGGGGGGGCCTGGAGCCTATCCCAGGAGACTTAGGGCACGAGGCGGGGTACACCCTGGACAGGCTGCCAATCCATCACCAGGCACACACATACATACACGCTCATTCACACACTACTGTATGGGCAATTTGGTAACACCAATTATCTGCATGTCTTTGGACTGTGGGGGAAAACCGGATTACCCGAAGGAAACCCACCAAGCACAGAAAGAATGTGCAAACTCCATGCACACAGGCCCGAGGCAGGAATCGAACTTGGACCCTGAAGGTGCGAGGCCAGTGCTTAGCCACAGTGCCGCCCATGCTATATACAGTCACTTTAAATTCATGTTAAAGAAGCATTTTACACCTTAACAAGCCCAGACTTCTTATTTGTAATACTAATGCTAATATTTATTTTATCGTATTTATTTTTTTTAAATAATTATTATCCAAATATTATTTACATGACTTTGCTATCATTTTTTGTATGAATTAAAACATGAACGTCTAAAATTTGTTCACGTTTATTTGTATTTCTATATAAATACTCCATCAGAACTGCCAAATCTGTGAGACTCACAGAATCACTTACCTTCTCATACTTTCACTCAACACTTCCAATTTCTCACACTTGCATATTTAAAACAATTGTTTGTCAAAGATACAAGCAAAATCACTGAGCTCCAGAGTCAGCTATACCCGGCCTTTATACTAAGTCCTGCATACACTCTTTCACATACACAGGTATATTAAGGCCAGAGCACACTGGAATGATGCACCAAATTTTTCGCTCCGACTGAAGAGAAATAATATCTGCTTAATCACACATTTAAAGCTGTGTGAAGTCATCAATCACGCGCAGAAGGCAGGGCTAATAATTGTAACAGCTGTAATAGTACTGAACAGTCACTAAAATAGACTGGTATAGAATCTAATAAAATACAGTAGATCGACATTCAAATGCATTTACAAAAGCAGCAAAGTTATATGCCAGCTGGAGCATTCAAGAATGAGTGAGGCCAATGACATACAGTAGTATTATCCAAAGATGGAAATATATCTGGGTACAGTGACATTAAAATATTTGCATTAAGTTTAATCATGTAGCACTTTTTATATAATATACACTACACATTACTGATGTACACTACCGTTCAAAAGTTTGGGGTGACTTTCTAACTCCACGATCGTTCCTGATTTTTATTTCTTTCTACATTGTAAAGGAATGCTGAAGGCGTCCAAAAAAT
>JAOVVA010000002.1:4317818-4333750 GCA_028565275.1 Leiocassis micropogon | reverse complement strand
TTCCATATGTGTTATTTTATAGTTTTGAAATCCCCAGTATTGTTGTAGAATGTAGAAAATAAATCACTAAACAAAACAAAGAAATTTGCAAGTGACCCCAAACTTTTGAACGGTAGTGTACATGCAGCACAATCCCACTTTCTATTCTTTATCTTTTTTTTCTTCTCGCTTTCATTTGTATCAATGACAATTCTTATTTGACTGTACTTTAATTATTATTATTATTATTATCTTTTATTAATAATAATCTTTCCTTTTTTTCAGTAGTTCTCATCCCTCGTGTCATGTTATGTTTGACTGCACAGTTAAATTTGTGTGTATTTGCGTTTTTTAATCTGTTAATGTCTATTTTATTTTTTGTCCATATTTGTTGTGCCAATAAAACGCCCTTTGTATCTTTGATTCTCTCTCTCTCTCTCTCTCTCTCTCTCTCTCTCTCACACACACACACACACACACCCTCAGGATCAGTGGCTGATCCACTTTGGTGGATTATTCTATCCTATATTTATAATATCTTGAAATGAGAGAACTAACTACCGAGGGACCCAGCAATGGGAGAGACTGTTTACGTCTGAAAGGAAAAGTGGGAGCTATGAATCAAGAAAGGAAGGGCCCCCAATAATAGGGCCCAGAGTTCCAGCCCATGCCCTGCCTGGAGCTTCTGAAGAGCATGCAAAGCAGTGCAAAGCAGTAATCAGAGCAAAGGGTGGCTATTTTGAAGAAACTAGAATATAAAACATGTTTTTTATTTCACCTTTTTTTGTTAAGTACATACCTCCACATGTGTTCATTCATAGTTTTGATGCCTTCAGTGAGAATCTACCAATGTAAATGGTCATAAAAATAAAGAAAACACATTGAATGAGTGATGGTGTGTTCAAACTTTTGGCCTGTACTGTATCTCAGTATGAAAGGTGTATGATTTAGACCCAGGACAGATGTACGACCACGCCTGAGAGACACAGAGCTGTGTAAAATTAAATAGATTTATTTAACACATGTGCTGCCAACAAACACATTCAGAGTCACAGGTTAAAGCGCAAGGAGCCTCGTCACGTCTTTCACGTCTTCATTTTCAGATTTCACTCTTTTCAAAGTGAAAATGTTTTCTGAGGGAAACAGTCCAAATAACAACAACAATAATAATAATAATAATAATTATGATAATAATAACAACAACAGGTCGTAATGCAGAATAGTGAGAGCAGCATGACATACAGTATAACTCTGTCAAATGGCGAACATCTTGCACAAAACAGTCACTGATGAAGTTGGACAGCTCTTTGGAATATTACTTTAAAAAAAAATCTATTTGTACTTGATGCTAATTCTCTTTATAGGCACATACTGGTCATTTCTTTGGATTTCAGCTGCGAGGACTTTCTCTGTGTCTTATTTCCAAACCAGGTCAAAGAAAGATGCTAATGCTACTGTAGCACTAAAGCTAACTCTGCAATAACTGTATAAAGAGAGAATGTTTTGTTTGTTCCGAAATCATGAGTCCTGGGTTGAAGAGAGTGCTCCATACTCAGTGCTAATGCTGCAATAACATTATTAATGCTAACACTAATGCTACACCTTAAACACCTTATTGATGCTTTAAAGTTGTCATTTTTTGACTTCCTATAGGTTAATTTTCTCATTGCTTCTTTAATTTTATAACAGATTTCTTTGAATATATTATGTACACCTGTTTTACTGTGAGTTTCTTTTCCACAATAAACATGTTTGGAGTTAAGAGAATGTTCTCTTAATGCTAATGCTAACATCCTTCATTGGCCCTTTAAAGTTGTAGTCAGAGCTGTTTTACTGTCGCTGTTTCTTTCAGTGCTCTGTAATGTTATAACAGAATGCTAATGCTAATGTTACTTATAGGTACTTTAATGTCGATTCTGTTAGAGGAATCGAAAGTGACATCTTCTGTGAACATTTGCCTTTTTTTGCTAAAATTGTGTTTGGTTTGTATTTCTTAGGCAGATCTTGTGTGTGTCATATTGTGTGTTTTTTATATTGTGAGTTTTCGTTTTCTTTAGTGTTCGCTGATGGTGATGGTTTCCATGGTTACCAGCCATCTTTTGTTTGTCTGATTACTTGTGTACAAAATAGTGTTTCAGGTTTCACTGTGGCTCAGCGAAATGTCCACGCACCCACGCAGACACACACACACACACACACATACTTAATCAGGTGAGCGCCATGGATGAGCTACTAATCGGTTAAATGATATATTTGACCTGTACTTCTTCACTATGGTTGCATAAACAGTCT
The DNA here is from genome assembly GCA_028565275.1 of Leiocassis micropogon. Lineage (NCBI taxonomy): Eukaryota > Metazoa > Chordata > Actinopteri > Siluriformes > Bagridae > Leiocassis > Leiocassis micropogon. Next base: position 4,331,479 of record JAOVVA010000002.1, on the reverse strand, counting down.
TTTGAATGTCCTCATTTCAGACATTTAGTTTTTTTCCTATAATTCTGTTCAGCACACTAGAAGTTAAAAACATGGCTGACAGAACTGAGGATCATAACATACTAACATCTACTAACTGCTAACTCACAGTGAATATTTTCTTTCCTATTCTGGTTGACAGTCACATTTATGTTTGTAAATCAACGAAAGCAGTTTCTATGGTGATGTGTAGCTAGCTAACATGGTACTTAGCTAGATAGCTAGTCATTTCTATGCTACAGTAGTTACCGTGTTCTTTCCTATAAGACCTCTAATCCTCGTAATTGTTTCCGCACAATTTTCTGTTTTTTTCCACATAAATGAACACAGCACCTTTTGTGTGAAAATTTAGTATTACAGAATCTTTCGTTGAGTAATTTTCCAACACATTTGAGGTAAATGTTGATGTTCTGGATCATTCTATCTAATCTGCACACTCACTGAGTCTTTGTAAAGTGTGTACAAATGACTAAACGACTTCACAGCTACATGCTACGTAGCATGTTTTTTGTAGTGAATCCCAAGTGAGGCACTGCTCACAAGTTTATCCACTCTCAGAAACATGATCATTGGAAATGAAGGCACAGTTCTATGCTATCATAATCCTAATGCTAATTATTAACAGTTGTGATGAGACTTCATTAGCATTATCCTCACATCCTGATGTCCTGTAGCGAGAGCCTTAGCCTACTTTTACATTGGAAGTGAAACTTTGGTGATAAACGATTCATAACATTGTGTGATTTATATAAAATCTGAAATATTTTTATAGCAATAATAGTTATAAAAAAAACAGTAGTTTCTGTAAAAAAAAAAGAAGAAAAAAATGTCTTCAAAAATGGTCAAAAGGAAAGATTATGTAATATAATCGATTGATTTAAATCCTCTTCTGATTTCAGGAGTTCACACAAGAACAGAATCACAGAAACGTGAGAGTGTGTTTACAGTGTGACTCAGAAGGTCGAGGTTCAGCCCTGTCGTTAATAAATCTCGCGGTTATGAGTAATCCTCATAGAGCAGAGCGCCGCTGAACATGGTAAGAGGTTCGACCGAGTGTGCCAGTTTCCCCATCACCAGGTCCACACACACTGTGTCATCCATCTGCAGCGGCAGAATGATATTAAACACGGCAAGAGATCCAGGTGTCGGTTTCGTCTCTGCTACCGGCTTGTTCTCAAGGCCCTCGGGCTGATACCCGGCCGAATCCACGCGCGCCATTCCGTAGTTTGACTTGGACAGAACTGCTTCGATCTTCTCGTTCTTGTGGCCCGTCAGAACAGCGCTGAAGAAGTAATGACCATCCCGAGGAGCTGTAAAGATCCCTGCAAAAACGTGAACGATGCTCAGGATCAGGGTGTTAAATAATACAATAAGAAAGAAGTAAGAAATAAAACAATTAGGAAAACAAGCCACAATGAGGTTGACGTGATGACGTAGTGTTTAAGTTCCCCAAAGTTCCCCCTCCCCACCCACACTGTGACCTCATATAAGGAGAGTACCTCTTATGTGGCTTATTTACAAAATAAACAAAGTTTGATGTATAAAAAAATGATCTAAGAGGTATTTCACCTGGGACATTAATACACACAAACTGGGAGAGTCTGAAACCTTTGTTAACTTGTAAAAGAACGATTTGAGAAGATAAAAATATAAATAATAAAGATATGAATGGCTTAATTTCTGCCTGGTGGTTTTACCTGTTCGCGGATTATAAAAGTCTCCTTTATTCACAAAGATTTTATCAAACACTATGGTTCCGGATGAAGTCATTGGGTTTGTGAGCGCAGCAGAGAACGAGACCTGAGGAACGTTAGCATCAACGCCCGGAAGACCTGGAATATAGAACAAAACCACTCTTTTCTCTTTCCTCTATAGTGTGTATATGTTTGTCCTGAAACCTAAACCATCAAATGAAAAAGTAGTAAATACTGGCATTTTGAATGTATATATAGACACACACACACACACACACACACACACACACACACACAATACTAACGACCCTTAGCTGCAGCTCTATTCTGATAAGGAACAGCTGCTACGTCTAAAATAGCTGCAGGGCTGCAGAGGGATTATAAATAAATAAATAAATAAATAAATAAAGCTTGTACCGTGTTCTCCTTTGAGACCTGAAACGGAAAACATTGAATTATGAGCACATTTATTTATATGAGTCACATAAAAACTCTTTATACAGGTATTTTTTATTGTATTCCTTCTCTTTTATTCTGCAATATACACCTTAATATACTGTAAGATTCCCAGTAGTTTTTTTTAAACAATGTGTTATTGAGAATACTGGGATGCTTACAGTTGCACAGTTGCAATTATTTTATATTACTTATCTAAGCAATTAACCTTCCTTTTTTAATTTATCCTAATGATTTTACCTGGTGGTCCTCTTGGTCCATCCACACCTTGTTTACCGGGTGGTCCTTGTGGTCCAGGTAGACCTAGAAATCCTCTTTGACCTGTCTCTCCCTGAGGGCCTGGGGGTCCAGGCAGACCTGAAATCAGGAGCCTCAGTGTTAACAATGGCCTTTTACCTACTTGAACTGAAAAAAATGTCTCTGTCTGTGTTTGGACATCTGATCTTCAAAAGGCTATTTCCTGTTTATATAACATCTATAGGAACTGATGAAGAGACGATAATTTCCCTGTGCAGGTTTATTTACGAAAGAAAGTCAGATTTAGAGAGTATCTAGACAGTATTTCCTGTATAGTAAAACCAGAAAAAAAGCCTGGTGATCATGTCATATCATTACGCTTGTGATTGGCTAATTCCAAGGTAAGTAACAGTATAAGCAATGAACAGTACTGATGGAACTGTAATTCTTTAGGATTCTCTTCCTGCATGTACATCGGCTTTGTAAATATATTACCATAAGCATGCATAAAATATGTTCATGAGAAACAGACCTGTGAAGTCTTGCTCCATGAGGCTCCTGAACTCCTTGAGAAGATGCAGCATGGAGGAGTTGAGCTGTTTGATCTTGCCGTGGATGTTCTCCAGATGTGTACTCTCCATGGTGTCGATGAAGCTGCTGTGGTGGATCACGGTCATGTTCAGCCCGTTCACGCAGCTCCACAGCCCGGTCACATGCTTGTTGATTCCTTCTTTGATCTTCTGCAAGTTCTCAGATACAGAGTCGAGTCGCCCACAAACCCCCTCCAGTTTAGTAATCCTCTTCTCAAGCCCGTTGCCTGTTCTCTCCACAAAGTTGTGTCCGAAGCGTTTGATGTCACGATCGATGTTGTCGAAGCGCTGCTTACTGTCCTCAATGTGCTCCGTCACTTCCTGTTGGATCTTATCAAGCTCAGAGATGATTTTGTCCTTTGTGTTTCCCAGATCAGTGATAACGCTATCGTGCTTCTGGACACTATGCTCCAGACCTTTTAGAGTGTCATTGATGGAGCTGAAGGTTAAAATGACTCCTGATAACTCACCCTGGATTGATCCAATATTAACATTGTTGCTGCTGATCACGCTGTGGCCATCAAGGGGTCTCTGAGGTCCATCCAGATCTCCGGGTTCTGTTCCTGTTGGAGTCTCCAGACAGATCTTGCATTTTTCCACATCCACTTTAAGTTTATTGACTTCCTCCTCCAGGCTGCTGCACCCGTCTGAGCAGCCTGAATCCACCTTGCCCTTGATGTCATGCAACTCCATTTGCCACTTGTCCATGGCATGATTTGTTATGTTCTTGAGCTTCCTCAGGTCATCTTGCACTGTCCTACAAAGGTCAGACTGACAGTTCTCAATTTCAGTAATGATACGAATAAAATGTTCTCCATTGTCGCCGGTCACCTCTTTAATCTTGCGGACATCATTGTTAAGATTGATCACTTTGTCCCGTAGCGTGTCACCAGAAACAGAGAGATCTTTGAGCCTTGTGTCAAATCTCTTGATCTCATCCTCATTCGCCACAACCCTCCATTCCAGGGACTTGACTGTATCTGTTTCTTCAGTAGGAGTAATTCCACTTCCTCCTGGGGGTCGTCTAGAACCAGAGAATGAACAGCATTCATTTATTCTCCGATCCATATGAGCTGTGGCATTCTGCACCCGAGACAAGCGCTTGTCCAGATCAAACAAGGTTTCTTTCACATTCCCAATGTCCATCTCCATATATTTGATTCTGATGTCTTGACCACTGAACTGATCGTTGAACTCCTTGCGCAGGTCAATAAGGCCTTTTTGGAACAAATCCTTCAAATCGTTCTCCATGTATGCACAGTTGTCTTCTGTCCTCTGTACTGTGCTGTTAAGCCGTCTTTCCAAATCTTCCAGATAACCATTAATAGTATCCTCTAGTCTTCCTCCTCCACTTCCCCCTGCTCCTGCAAAATCTCCACCACCTCCTGTTCCTTGAAGTTCTTTCTCCAAACGATCCTCAAGGCTGGTGCAGGTCTCAGAAGTTGACGTTACCCTCTTATCCACATCCCTGAGAGTCGTCTCGAGATCCAGGATTTTATCACAACAGGTTTGAGATCGACTCAGATCCCGACGCAGGCCATCCAGATCCTGGCGGTGACGCTGTTCCAGGTCATTGATCTTCTTTTCCAAGGCTGAAATCCTGTCCCTGTCACCCTGCTGCTCTTTCCGTAGGTCATTGACACCAGCTTGGCAAGCAGTGCAGGACTGGGAAACCCGTCTTTCCAACTCACGTAGGATTTCCTCTTTTAAGGAGTTGAATTTGCCTCCATCATGGCTGCCCAGATCGTTCCCGCCTTTTCCGTTAACCAGGTGATTATTGATGCTATGGAGAGTTATGTCGTGAGCCTGAGTCCGATTGTCCAGCTGGTCAAGTTTGGTCTGGATGTTGTGAATCGTTTCCTTCATTTCTGGCTTTGCAGCATCTGCTGGTGTCATCCCACCACCAGGCTTTTTCATCTCCTCCTGAAACTTTTCGTTCATGGTGCGTAATGTAGACTGCAAATCATTAAGGTCTTTGGTCAAACGTTGGATTTTATCTTCCATCTGTTTCATCTTTTCGTTGTCACCTCTCCCTAAACATACAACAGGATCACTACTTTCATATTAATACTGTTATATTGTTACAATTTTGTTTTTCAGAAAAGCATTACCGCCTTAGAGACAATAACACAAACTGCACTAGGTTTTCTACCAGCCGATGGGCAATACATTTTTTTAGCCAAATTTATTCAGCTGATTTTAAAGTATAAACCGTACCACTGCCTCCATTCTGTCCGTGTCCTGTGTGTCCTGGGTTCGAGGGTTTAGGCCACGGTCTTGCTGTGGAAATTTGAGTGACAGATCCTCCATTCCCGCCACCATTATGAGTGTTACAGTCCTCTCCGCTGTATCCATGGCAACACTTCCACTCCATCTCACTGACCATTTTGTATGCTATCTTATATCTGGGCCTCAAATACGTCCGATACCTTCAGTACACACACACGAGAAGAAAAGAAACAGTTTAGAGACAAAGTGCTGACTTTTTGCACAAAAAGGTTTTGTAACAGTGTTCTTAGCATAAATGTGTGTGGGTACAATATACAAAGACATTTTTAAAAAAAAAACTGAAATTAACTTTTAAATATGTGGCTAGAAATGGTTCCCTAAAGAGTTCTTCGGTATTTCTTTTGATTTGAATCCTAATGGTTCAAAATTAAAACACTCAATCTTTAAAGAACTTAACTAAAAAGGAAACATTCAATTGTAGGGTTTTACATAGACCATTTAAAGGTTCCCACAGAGGGAGAATTAAGAACCATTAATAGTGATGTATGTATACCGTACTGCTGTATATATTCGGTTTGTTAAGCCCTACACAAGTGTTCATGAGAAGGTGCTCAGCTGAAATATATCTAGGCTCTATTATTCTGATCATTCTATTTACTCTTCAAATAGGGTTCTCGGTAACCCTGTAGTCAGAGCAGGATTGAGTCGTTTAGTTGAAAGAAAGTGCTGATGTTATGAAGGCTGATTCCTGCGGTTGTGGACTTTGGAATGATTCGTCATCTCATTCCTTACATAGCCCTGTGTGTGTGTGTGTGTGTGTGTGTGTGTTAGCTACTCCTCATCCAACTGTTTCTCATCATGCCTTTGTTTTTCTGTTCTGTTTTTCCCTTTCAGTTGTCGGCCAAAATTAAATGTCTTCAGCGTCTCATGTGCCTGTCATGCCTTTCATGTGTTCTTTACAAATAAAAATTAATTTCTTTAATTCACAAGTGTGGTTTTGTCTGGGACAAAACTGTGTAGAAAACCTCAAACTATATGGAGAGCTTTACTGATGTTATTTAATCTCAAAACTTATTTAAATCTTTTAAAATATATTTATGGTTTTCACTGATTATTCAGTTAGAGCTTTGCTTTGAGAGTGAAGAAAAAACACACGCGGTTATACTTACATTAGTATACGGGGGCACTGCACACCCCAGGCACACGGCTGATAATCAGGCTTCACGTACGTCTCCACTCCATCCTCTACCACACAGCTCACTGTCTTTGTCACCACATATGCACACCAGTTCCTATACAAAAACACACACAAACACAATAAAAAACAAGAAGTTTTAAGGTGTTAAGTGTTGTGTTGGTGGTGTTTTTAGGAACCAGTTCATCATTTAAAAAATCGTGGTTTACTGCAGCAGTGACTTTTGAGTAATGTGTGCTCCCACTGAGCTCAATCCACAGATGCCCAGTTTGAACCTGTATAGCTCCCGTCTTTCTCTTCTGTATTCTTTAAAGCTTGTATTATTTTCTAACGTCCTTATTTTTCTGTGTATGATTTCATAAGTGTTCTCCCCTGAATGGACTCTTTGATACAGTGGAAACTCTGTTATTCGGTCTCATTATTCCTCCACGTCCTGTAGTTTCGTTCACGCCGCACATTATTTCCTGAAGTCACTCAATCATTTTTAAGCAGATGTGACAGACAGGAAGTTCAAACTCAAGCCACTGATGTTCAACAGGAAGAAAATGCTTGCTAGCTAAGTAGCTAATCGCGTCTTTATTACAGCCATCATATATGTAGTAGTACCTCTGCATACAAATTTAATCCGTACAAGTGGCAATGTCTTAAGGAGAAATTTCGTACTGAGTAACACACACAGGAAATGATGTACTGTAAATGCAGATAATACGCTCCAGGCACCCAAACAATATCAAATTCCAACACTATCTTCATATTTTTTTTATCAAAACATTTAGAAAAGACATGTAAACTAAGTAGAATATGAAATAAATAGACATTAAACCTCACCTAACCTTAATTTATGATTCCTCTTGGCACTGGCTGCTTTAAAAATGAAACTGAAAGTTGCTCCCTTTTCTTCTTGCTCCCGTCCTTGCTAACATTCTTGGAACCCATGGTGCTAAGTCTTCACTAAATCAAGCACAAAATGGAAAAAAAACGGCTTCAAGTTTTGAACGGCTTACAGGCTTACATGCAACTTAGCAGGCGTTGGGTTCAGCTCGGTTCGTTCACTTGTATGCTGAAAATTCAGTTCTTGAGGTGAAAATTCATAAGGCGGGCCGTTTGTGTGCCAAGGTACCACTGTATATATACGTATAAGTGTACAGATAATGTGTCGGTGAAGCAAGTTTGTTTCAGTTGTCACTTATGTTATAGCAGCTACTATAAACCCTTGTTCCCACACCACCCTCTCTTTATTCTCTCTCTCTCTTTAAAAAAACAGCAGCTTGCCATGTTAACTCTTCTGTCCCGAAAATGAGGGAAAAAATTCCATTTAAAGCTTTATCTCTGACTGTGACAAAGCGCTGACACAGGAGACTTCTTCCGCTAATTTTACACATCAATATTTTGTCATCTGTATGTCCTTTGAATGAGTTGTTACTATAGATGCCATGATGTAGGTCTCCATCTCAGATTTCTCTTTCTGTCCTAAAGGGATCTGAGCCAGACAGGACCTCTGCACCTCTGACCTGTGTGTGATGTGCGGAACAGGAAGTGGTTAGCATGATTGGTGCGTAGGTTCTGAGGTTCTGTTTTTTTGTGCCAAAGGAAGAAACGTGTGTGTATGTGTGTGTGTGTGTGTGTGTGCGTATGTGTGTGTTTATCCTGTGAGCTGTATTTTAAACTAGTTGTATACACAAATACAGCACAATTTCCCTAAAAGTAAACCAGATGCTTGTGTGAAGACTTTTATTGGCTCAGTTTATATCCGCTGAAAACACACATTAGGTCCTTATGAATCAGTATTTGGTGTCTTTTGGTACACTAAACAGGCAAAAGTATGTGCACCCATATATCATATGTTGTATAGGATGGAGCATTATAAATTCCTTAAGAGAACACTAAGATACCCCAAACCCCTTATCCAGCATGATGATGATCCTGTGAGGTCCATGTTCCATGAAGAAATGGTGTGTTAAAGTTGGAGTAGAAGAACTCAAGTGTCCTGCACAGAGCCCTGACTGAGGCCTAGTTTGTGCTTCTGTACACAATTTAAACCTGTAAGTATATGAGAAGATTCACATACTCACTCATTCATTCATTGTCTATACCATTTAATCCTGTATACAGGGTCGCAGGGAACCTGGAGCCTATGCCAGGAGGCTTAGGGCACGAGGCGGGGTATACCCTGCACCCCAATCCATTGCAGGGCATGAGAAGAATATGTTGAATAAAATTATTTGGGCATTGCTGTGTTTCTGAGTCCTCCTGCTGGAAATAAGCAGCACAGAGCTGATGATGGAGCTGATCATGCACTCACACCTGATGGCTCAGATTAATATACACAACACATTTCTCAACATCTTCACCCCCCAGTTTCCTGATCCCTCCCATTCCCCGAGTGTGTCTGCACAGGTGTGTTAACATTTACTCACAGATAATGGAACAGATAATGTGTGAGCGGAAAAACGGAAGCAGCTCAGATCTGTAATTACAGCCAACATGTGGTGTGTTTTCCCTCCATGCGGCTCAGCAGTGTTAAATAAAAAGTGTCAGAACGTTGAACTCACACACTGCCTGTGTTCTTGACTTTATTAACACGTTTCCGACATCATGACACACATACAGTACATCCCAAAAAATGACAGATCCCTATAACCCAACTATAACAACATTGATGTGCTTTAGACAATGTGTGAGTCAAATGTTGGCCTGGCACATTGATATCAGGTCATGATGGTTGTTGAATGTTTTAAATGCCATCAATCATTTAATCATTTAATACCTGTGGATGTAGGAATGCCCAAGCTCATGAGACACTCATACACAGCTTGGTCTATGATTAAGTTCAGGTTCAGGTTTAAGAAAATCCTGACCTAAGGGTGTAACAGTGCAGGTCTCACAAGGAGCAGAACTGAGATACTCTGTACTGTTCAGAATGGGCAGATCCGCAGACTGCTACCCTGCGGAGTCCTGAACAGGCAGAGCTGTGGTCATCCTGACGCGCTTTTGCCAGGGTGACAGTGCCGTAAGCAAAATCAGCATGGACATGCTGCCCCTGGGAGTGTGTCTATTTAAGGGCTTAAGGGTACATGCGCACTTTGTGGTAGCACCGGTAAGGGTGTCAGGGCCAAAGACACGACAAAGACAATTGACGTTATGGAGAGAGAGATAGAGAGTGTTAAGCTTGCGCTCTCAGGTTAGGTGAACATTGAAAAGCACATAAAATCACCTATAAATCCTCGGTAAGGGCGGACTCTCCCCGATATATATATATTTTTTTTAGTTTCCAGAGGTCAGGTCTCGAGGAGACGGTGGGGCTCTGTTCTTTTTGTGGTGTAATTTTTCTTTCGTTTCTTCTCAGTTTCCAATTAACAATTCCACACCATATCCAAACAGTAAGGTCCTCTCATGCGTGTCTCATAAGCTTCCACCTATTTCGTGGACCCCCTCAGAAGCCCTGCTTAAGGGCTCTTATTAATATTATTTTATCCCATGGTGCGGCTCTCTAATCCGCACCACGTAACAAAGGTCAGACTGTGATCTTGGTGATCCAAACTTACACTACTGATAGAAACAGAATCCTCAATAAATAAGGCACACTGTGGAGAGGGAACACTAGCTCTGTGCTTTCCCTGACACACACACACACACACACACACACACACACACATACAGATTTCCAGATAAGAATTGTTATTATTACGTTATCAGGATCTTTTCAGGGGAAACATCAACTTCAACCACACTGTTTTTGTGTCTGTGTGAAAGTTTAGTGGAACTAAAAGCACAGAGCTACAGAGAGAGAGAGAGAGAGAGAGAGAGAGAGAGAGAGAGGCGAAAGCCAGGAAGGCAATCTCAATTGCAGGTCTCTCTCTGTCTGCTTCTTCTTGTACGTCTGTCACTATGATAATGACCCATCTCCTACATCCTCACACTGATACTTGTCCTAAAATATTCACCCCCTCTCACACACTAGATTACTGTTTCATCTCAGCCCTGAGTCTGAAAGTCTGTCTGTGTGTCTGAGAAATTTTACTGAACACCGCTGTCTTTCATCACTTCCCGTCCTCACCACAACGGCATCCAAAAAAAATGCAGCTTTCTGATGCATTCACATTAACATAGATTAACCCCAGGATGAGATTAAATGGAACACAACCTACAGACAAAACATAACCTACATATCTTTAAAAACAAAAAAAGCTTTTAATGTCATTTACAGAATGTCTGTTGCAAGATCCTGTTTCTTCATCTGACATGACACAGACAGAGAGATTACAGGTAAGACATACAGCAAGCTGTGGACTTGAAATGACAACCCTTAGATACAACTCGTAATGCATTGAAACCACTGAAGCGCCTCTCCTTAGCAGTCAGTATGAACATGGTTTTGACACATCACACACACACACACACACACACACACACACAAACACTGGGAACCAAGGACGCAAAGGGACAGAAGGAGAAAAGCCACGACATCAAGACTAACAAGATCAGACAGATAAAGCTGAGAGTAAGTGTATGTGTGTGCGTGTGTGTGTGTGTGTGTGTGTGTGTAGGAGATTAAGAGTGAGATAGAGAGAAAGAGAGAGAGAGAGATAAACAGGTTCAATTCTAAACAACGCTGGTAAAATTGAAGGAAAATAAAAGCTTTTTTTTTTTTTTTACTCTTTTTCACTCTGATGTGTTTTCAGTAATTCCCATCTCAGTCTGCATTACACACTGATTGCATCACAGTGGTGTGTGTTTCTCATTTCCAGCTAAAACACTCCAGAGACCAGCACAGAGATCTGCTGAAGTTTTAAACATACACGCACACACACACACACACACACACACACACACACCTCCAATAGTTCTGCTGTGTTTGCAAACAGACCAATAACTAAATGTCTGCTGTGACTCAGGGCTGAGTGATATGAACATAATATCCACATCGTGATCAACAATGCAACAATACAAATTTTCAAAATATTGGCGATATCATTAGCAGTTTTGCAACGCTCTGCCTAGATGATATATACGGATATAATAAATATTTCTTTTCATAAAATTCCTCATGATGCTTCAGTTGGCAGTTTTTTAACTAACCCAAAGATAGTGCTTTGTGAAAATGTCGTGTGATGTCATATTTTCTCTGCTGACACTGGAGACTCCTTCCATAAATGCAAATTACCATCTCCTTATTTTAATAAAACTTCACCATTTCACTGATCATTTTAATCTTTTCATTACCATTAGAGTGTGTGCTGCACACGTCCCTGCGAATGAGCTGTTACTATAGAAATGATGGGGTATTAGAAGGAGCGTATTAATATTAACCTGCACTACTCTCAGAGCTTCAGTTATAGAGAACTAATAATCAACACCCTCTGACCAACCAGAATTCAGAATTAAACAGCAGCACTATGGAGTAAGTATGCATATACTAGTGTATTATAACAGTATTAATTAATTTATTAGTGCTCTAGATATTTATTACCATCTAAAGATGTGTGTGTGTGTGTGTGTGTGTGTGTGTGTGTTGGAAGGACGGGTTGTGTATGTTATTACTGTTATTAAAGTGCTGCTGTGAGTCATTAGACTGAAACACTGCGTCAGAAAGGAAACCCAGATACACACACGTCACTCCTTGAGCTGGAACTGCTGCTCATAATCATACACACACACACACACACACACACACACACACACACACAAATGCCAAACTCAAGTGTTAGGGTGGGTGTGCTGGAAAGGAAGTAAGGGGGTAAGAGAGTCTGTTTTTCTCTCTGTGTGTGTGTGTGTGTGTGTGTATGTGTGTTCACCCAGCTGTGTAATGTGACTGACTTTTCGGTGTCCGTCTGATTCTCTTTATGATAAGAGTGTTTTTGGATGAAAGACACTTAATTGGGCAGACTGATGCAGTCTCTGTGGGATTAGGACGAGGCCAGTGTTTAGGCTTTCATCTCATCCGCTGTGTCACTTTTTAACACTTTTTAAGTTCCCTCAGGCAAAGCAGTGCTGTACAGGATGAGTGTAAGACACAGCTGCTACACAAGCTGCTTAAAATTCCTGAAACTCTGTCCCAGCAGCACATCTGCAATTCCCCAGTACATTTGCCTTATACAATTACACACCTCCCCTGCATACTTTCCCGCTATACTTCCTCTATTCACTTCCAGCATCCCCCTGCATACTTCATTACTACCCCATACACTTTACTTATACAGTAATGTTTAAAGAATAGTAAAACCTCTTTTAATTAATTGTGTTTCTGTGTAAAAACATAATGAAAATCGTCTGATTGTAGGGTTAGTATTAGACAAATACAACCTCAAACTGACAACAACAGTTTGGGCCACAATTTTTTGGCTTAATTTTTGTTAAATAAATAATGGGATGGTGAAAAAAGGTATATGTTGCTCCTCCTCCAAGCTTGTCTTTGCCTAATACTGCGACCTGCTAAAATGAGATTATTTTTAGTATGATTTTACACAAAATAACGTAGAATTAAAAGGGAGGGTACTAACTTTTACACGAGACCATAGTATAGTATAATATGGTATAGTACAGTATAATATAGTATAGGGTAGGGTAGGGTAGGATAGAGTAGAGAATGGCAGGGTAGGGTAGTGTTATTTAGTGCATTGGGATATGGTATGGTATGTTATGGTATGGTATGATATAGTGTTGTGTGGTATAATATAGGGCACTGTAGTATAGTATAGTATAGTATACAGTAGTATAGTATAGTATAGTATAGTATAGTATAGTATAGTATAGTATAGTATAGTTCAGTACAGTATAGTACAGGGTTGTGTATTTTATTGTATTGTGGTATAGTATAGTATAGTATAGTATAGTATAGTATAGTATAGTATATGGGTAGTGTAGTATAGGGAGTATAGTGTAGTATGGTATAGTAGTATAATGGAGTGTTTCCAACCTTCACCCCTCCAGTGAAGAATAAAAGAAAAGGTGGACTGCCTTGCAACAATCCAGCCTATCCCAGTCCTGCCCATATGCATACATTTAATCATACTATAAGCGTGTAATTATGATTTTATTTATTATATACACTACCGTTCAAAAGTTTGGGGTCACTTTCTCCATGATGGTTCCTGATTTTTATTTCTTTCTACATTGTAAAGGAATGCTGAAGGCTTCCAAAAAATGCATTAATCTCCATTGAACAGTTAATGGTGAGATGTATCTGCTACTTCTGCTCTGTAAAGCCTTCATAACGCCTCTAATCTGAGGTGCTGTTAATTG
>JAOVVA010000002.1:4298237-4311892 GCA_028565275.1 Leiocassis micropogon | reverse complement strand
CAGTATTGTTGTAGAATGTGGAAAATAAATCACTAAACAAAAACAAAGAAATTTGCAAGTGACCCCAAACTTTTGAATGGTAGTGTACATTTTTTTGTAAATCTGATTCCGACAACCTCACAGCCTCAGAGCAGACAAAGGCTCACGCACAACAACCCCCCCCCGCCCCAAGTGATCTTTGGTGCCCCCTTGAGGAGGACACGGACCTTGATAAATGCACAGTAGAAATCAGAGTTATGTTTAATAGTGAAAGTAAGATGAAATGTGATGAGAATTTACGTGATTTGGACTAAACAGCTGTGTGTTCATAAAAAACAAAACTTGTTAGTGAGACTAATCAGAGAAAAGCTTCAGTTTGCTAGGGAGCATAAAGATTTGATTTTTTGAAGCAATGGAAAAAGGTCATGTGGTCTGATGAGTTCAGATCGAGCCTATTCCAGAGCTCTGGGCGCGTCAGGATAAGAAGTGAAGCGCATGAAGCATGGCGCCCTCTGTACAAGCCTCTGGAGACAGTCTTATCATCTGGGGTTGATTCAGTTCAGTTCAGGTCTAGGCTCAGCAACGTTATGTGGCAATAAAATGAAGTTAGCCGACGACCTGAAGTACTGAATGAACAGAAGTTGGAATTTGGGAGCTTTCTTCTCTGATTGTGAAAGAGTGCTTCTGGGAGCATGAGGAATCATTTTCACACATGAAATGGCCTCCAGAGTGTCCTGACCTTAATCACATGGAAAGTGTTTGAGATGTGCTGGAGAAGTCTTCATGGAGTGGTTCGACTCTCCCGTCATCAGTCACAAGATCTCGGCCAAAAACTAATGCACCTCTGGAGTGGAACAAATGCTGTGACTTTCCATAAAGTTTTGAAACAATGCCACGATAAATGCGCGCTCCAGATAAATATCAGAATGTGTGACTTTTTGGCCCGGCAGTGGAGTAAGAAACTGTGGAATTAAACGAGATCGCACAGTCGTGAAGGCTGTAATGAAACGGTGGCGTTATTGGGCTTTATAAGCGCTAATAAAGCTCTGTATGATTCACTGATTCTAAGTGTGTGTTCTTTTAAACTTCTGTTTCATGTTATTACACGTGAATGGATAATATTTAATATTACTGATATTGTCCTGTTAGTCATCTCAGTATATCTGTATAGTGTTTTCCCTCCTATGTTAAACTTCGTGTGTTTATTTATTTACTTACTAATTTATTTCTTTGCCTATTATTTTTCCTGTTATGTTTCTTGCCATGTGTGGTGAGTGTGTTGTACCTATGCCTGCTGGCGGCTCGGGGTCCGTCCCCAGTTTGTCCCTGCTCCCTGTTCCCTGCGTAAAGGCTGTAGCGCTGCTGTCCTCCCCACGAAGCTCCACACATACTCACACACACTATCAGAAGAACCAGACTAACTCCAGCCATGCTGTAAATCCGCCCCACACACCGCAGAAGCGGTTGATCCCCGGCTGTAAGTCCCGCGTCCTGAGTTTAATCCCGCAGAGACGCGCACGGGGAGAGACGCGCGCAGAGCCTCTCCATGAGCTCCAGCCTCCGCAGATGTGCTTTAAAAAAAAAATCCTTCTTACTGATTTACACTGGAGCACAACTGAAATTCACTCCACCATCCCTGTGTGCCAAAGGGTGTAGGTTTTAGACTCCGACCTGCTGAAGTCCTGGTCCGAACCGGAGCAGAAGCGCGCAGGACTTTTTTCTTCACACGGACTGACTGGGGTAGTTTGGAGGCTCATTCTGGCCCCCCCACCCTCTTCTCATTCTCCTCTTACCTCCCTCCCCTTACAACCCTAAACCCTCCCTCATTCTCTCTCTCTCTCTCTCTCTCTCTCTCTCTCTCACCCAGATAAGTACTCCAGCAGGACAGATCGCTCAGGGGGTATAAGGCACAGGGGCAACTGCAGCTCGTCTACTCACTACTGTAACATCTCCATATCACATTATGGAGCGAGCAGGTGAGCACCACACTGGCCAAAAGTTTTGAGAATTAAACAAATATTAATTTTCATAAAGTCTGCTGCTTCAGTGTTTTTAGATTTTTTTTGTTAGATGTTACTATCCTATACTGAAGTATAATAACAAGCATTTCATAACTATCAAATATTTTTATTGACAATTACATTAAGTTTATACAAAGAGTCTATATTAGCTGTGTTGACCCTTCTTTTTTTATGACATCTGTAATTAGCCCTGGCATGCTGTCAATCAACCTCTAGGCCACATCCTGACTGATGGCAGCCCATTCTTGCATAATCAATAATTGGAGTTTGTTGGAATTTGTAAAGTTTTTATGGTCAATCCTCTTGAGGATTGACCATAAGTTCTCAATGGGATTAAGGCCTGGGGAGTTTCCTGGCCATGGATCCGAAATTTCAATATTTTGTTCCCTAAGCCACTTAGTTATCACGTTTGCCTTATAGCAAGGTGCTCCATCATGCTGAAAAAGGAATTGTTTGTTACCAAACTGTTCTTGGATAGTAGTCTCTAAGGATGTTTTTATACCATTCTTTATTCATGGCTGTGTTCAAAATTGTGAGTGAGCCCACTCCTTTGGCCGAGAAGAAACCCCACACAGGCTCTTGATAGGATGCTTTACTGTTGGCATGAAACAGGAAAAAATAAAAATAAAAATTGAAAATCTGACAAAAAGATCCAAAAGCAACGAAGCAGCAGATTTTGTGAAAATTGAATTTTGTGTCATTCTCAAAACATTTGGACACAGCTCTATTTCAAATCAATGTTTGTAAGAAAAATATTTAGACTCATTTACATGCAGTAAAGTGGAATGAACTTTTAGCAGAATCTAAAGAAACAACAGGGACTGTGGAGGCTAATGGTGACCACTGTATTTGGTCCCATTTTTACGAGGTCAACATTGACATGCTCATTTACATACTATGGGCAATTTGGGAAACGCCAATTAGAGTAATATGCATGTCTTTGGACCATGGGAGGAAACCAGAGTACCCAGAGGAAACCCACCAACCACACGGAGAACATACAAACTCCATGCAGGCAGACCCCAAGACAGGAATTGAACCCAGATCCTGGAGGTGCAAGGCGACAGGGCTAAACACCATGCGGCCAGTTATTTATTTGCTCTTGCCTAAAGCATCTAAAATACCTAGCATCTCACAAAAATGCACTAAACTTTGTTTCCTGTCACTGCTGTGATTCCCTAATTTACTGCACCTTTACAATCTGAGCATCTGGATTTGGTACAGAAACAGACACAATTAGGCTTTAGAGTACTCTTTAGGTTTAGGTTCTACACTTTCTGTATAAAACAGGTACCCTTTATGGTACCCCAGTAGTGTCTGCTTGTTTTTTGGTTGATTCCATGGCACATGCTTGTACCTTTAGTGCATATATTGTGGTTTTAAAGCTTTAAAATACGAATTAAGATGTATTTACATACCTTACATACAGTACCATGAAAAAGTATTTGCCTCCTTCCTGATTTTTTTTTTTACATATTTGTCACACTTAAATGATTCAGATGATTGATGTTGAAAAATACTTTTTTATGCCACTGTATACTATTTATATATATATATATATATATATATATATATATATATATCTCAAATTTTCAGATAAAGATACATATTAAGGGTAAACAGTTAAGGTTTCCTCCTAAACACAAAGAAAGGTACTATTTAGTACTCTTCGTGTGATTATTTTTTCTCATAACCTTCATGTGGGTCCTGTTTCTTTCTAGGTACAATTCAGACCAAAAATAAAATGCTGATGGTCTTTCCCATGCTATGAATGAATTCAAATAACCGGTTAGCTACATTAGCTTGTTAGCACTGAAAGCTACAACGCCAACGAGGCTTCCCGAAGTCAGTGCTATTTTCTGTAAAATCTGTGCACGTGCATGTGTTCTTTTAAACAAATGACAATGGAAACAGGAAAGTAATTATTATAGTAATTATTATTACTTTACTATGATAATTAATATAGATAATTAAGATGGGTGAGTGTAGGGGGCTTTTTATCAGTGTGTTGGGGGTACAGTATGTGGAGTATTTCAACAATGTGAATGGGGTGTGTGAGCTGTTTCAGCACAGGTGATTCTACACACAGACACACACTCAGACACACCCTATAATAGTGTACTGAGTTGACCTTTTGACCTCCCACTTTACCCCTGCAGTCGTGAAATGTAACTCTGGTGACTTGTTCGGGCTAAAATTACCGTTAGGTTTTCAAAAGGGAACATAGTGGATTTTTTTATTTGAGAGTAACACTCACACACACATATAAACACACAGACACATTAATGCCTGGCATCTGATATAGAAGAGAATTGTGATATGTGATGTGGTTTGTGTGCACAAGAACCGAAACCTGAGCTGTAGTAAAGAAACTCATTTCCTAATAAATGCGGTAATGATGTAAAGGTCTAATTAACTCCAAATGCCACGATTATATTCTCAGCAGAGGGAAGACAGTGTGTGTGTGTGTGTACTGTATATGTCTGCACCATGGTTATTTATTCCTCTGCTGTTCTACTGCTTCTCTACTGTTCAGAATTTTCACTGAAAATGGAACACAGAATCAATATAGCGAGGATTTATCTAACTTCTTTTCTAAAATATATATTTTTAATGGTATTACTATTAAATTTAGTGATTAATTGTTTTTAAGTAAACTCATACCACAATCATTTGCTATTTTAAAGTAAAATACTTTTATTTGATTAAAGATCAACATGGCATGCTTTATAGTTTCACATTGCTGTGAAAAAGTATTTGACCTTACTGATATAATTTTTGTTGCATATATTTTCACATTTAATGTGTTCAGTTTTTTAAAAACAAATTTTAATATTACACAAACAAAACCTGAGTAAATACAAAATGCATTTTTAAAATTATGGTTAATTAAGGGAAAAAATGTGTCTACTTGGCCCTATGTGAAAAAGCTGAACTTTTTGGAAGGTGTTCGTTCCGTTACATCTAATGTAAAACTAACACAGCAATTCATAAAAAGAACATCATACCAACAGTCAAACATGATGGTGGTAGTGTGATGGTCTTGGGCTGCTTTGCAGTTGTTGACCTGGACAACTTGGCATATTGATGGAACCATGAATCCTGCGCTCTACCAGAAAATTCTGAAGAAGAATGTCCAGCCATCATTTTCGGACCTCAAGCTCAAGCGTACTTGGGTTTTGCAGCAGGACAATGATCGAAACAGTAGTCCATTAAAACAATTCTGAAAAGCAGAGTGGGTCAAAATTTCTCCATGGCTATGTGAAACACTCATTGCCAGTTATCGCAAATGCTTGATTGCAAGTGTTGCCGCTAACCAATTATTAGGTTTAGGGGCAATTACTTTTTCACATAGGGCTAGGGAGCTTTTTACTTAATTAATGAAATCATCATTTAAAAACTTAAAAAACATTTTGTATGTTGTGTATTATAAAAATTAGTTTGATGATCTCAATCATTTAATTGCAACAAAATAAAAAAAGAAAAATAAATCAGGAAGAGGCAAATACTTTTTCATGGCACTGTACATTTAATGTTTGTAAAACAACAATAATTCCTTTTGTCACTTACATTATAGCAGCTATAAACACTCATTTCCTCATCAGTATTTCTTTATTCTCTCTCTTAATGTTAATAAGACAAAAACTGCAGCTTGACATGTTACTGAGAAACTGCAAAGGAGCATGAACCCTTGTGTCCTTAGCTCTGTAGCTCTTAGTGACTGTAAGCACTTACACTGGAGACTCCTTCCACTAATGATACATAAACATCTCTTTGCATTTAGAAAACTTCACTATATCAACACCATGTTTTGGAATCCATTTACACTGAGCATGAGCTGCATGCACACCTGTGAATGAGTCGTTACTATGGAAATTATAATGTTTCAGACTTAATATGCAATAATACACAATAATCTAAACTTGCACTACTGTCAGAGCTGCTGTTCCACAGAATTAATCAACACCTCCTGCTGTGCCGTGGTATGAGGACATTTCTACTCTATAATGTGCGCTCTATGTAGAACACTAATAATGTGAAGATTGAGAACTCTAGTGTAATGACTGGAATGTTATAGATCCACGCTGATGCGACATTGTGCTGTAATGACTATTGAGTAAAACACAACTGCTGAAGTGTGTCATAGTGAAACCCTCTAGCAGAATAGTTTTCAACAGAACCAGATGTGCTGTACACACACACACACATACACATACACACACACAGCAACAGCTGTGTTTATGCTGCAATTACTGGGTCCATCGTCGCCAGGCATCAAGGATTTTTCTCTTCTCGTGTCCCAGAAGAGAGAGAGAGACAGAGAGACAGACAGACAGACAAACAGACAGACAGACAAATGGACAGATAGTGACTGAAAGATAGAGAAAACCATAGAAAGACAGGGAAAGGGAGAGAGGAAGAAAGACACAGAGAGAGATAAAGAAGCCCCTTTCACACAGAAATCAAACTTTAAAGGCAATAATAAGATCCCATCAATACTGTGCTTTCCCTCTCATTTTGAAATTCACGCAAAATCCATGATTTTGGTGCTAAGCCACGTCAGGGTTCTCTTTCAAGCAATGCGTGGCATGCTGCTATTACAGTAGGCTTAGTAGTCACACAGTCGGTTAAGTGCAGGAATATTGCACCATTGTTCTGCCTCTGCGTTCTGTATGAAAGCTGGCAATAGAGTTAATGATGGGTAAAACAAGGTCCGCGTGAAAAGGGAGAACATCCCAATAATGGAACGGGGGTCTGATGTTTTATTAATTTATCCCCGTGTTTCCCGAATTTTCCGATTTTCTCCCCTAATTTAGCGGTGTCCAATTCCACCCCGTCACTGGAGGCTTCCACATTAAGCTTCTACTGCCAATCAGTCGGGAGGGCCGCAGACCGACCCACGTGTTTCCTCCGATCCACGTGGCATCACCGACCATTTTTTCGAACTGCTCGCTCACGCACCGTTGGGGGCGGCCTAACACACTCGGAGGAACAGCGCTATCCGCTCCCTCCGCCTGCGCGAGCTCACAGACGCCCCTGATTGGCTTGTAGAGCCGTCATTTATGTGGGAGCACTAGTACCTCTCATCCCTCCCTCCTGAGAAAGCTCGGCCAATCAGCTCTCTCTAGGCCTCCGGCTGTGAGAGGTTAACAGCATCACCCAGGGATCGAACCTGCGATCTCCGGATGATAGGGCGAGCGCTTTACCAGAGCCACTCAGAGGCCCGAGGGTCTGATGTTTTGAGATGCGTGATTTGTGCGACATGCCATCTGGAGGTAAAACAGGAAACAGTTAGCAGTTAATCAGGAAACATCTTATATAGAGTAGACGAGGACACATATGTTATATACAGTAGATTCAACCATACATATTTTATATACATTACATTAAACCACAAATATGTATAGTGTAGATAAGACCCGGGATATTTTATATAGAATAGATCAAACCTCAAATGTCTTAAATAGAATATATCAGATATATTATTGTACACAGAGTGATATTATATTCAATTCAATTTTATTTTATTTGTATAGTGCTTTTAACAGTTGACATTGTCGCAAAGCAGCTTTACACAATCAAAAGGATTATTTAAGTTTGTAGGAAGGAACCTTGAGAGGACCCAGACTCAACAGGGAACCCATCCTCATTTGGGTGAAAACAGATAGCAGAGATTGATCTGCATTATACTGTGTGAGACTGGAAGTTCAGTATAACAGGAGATGTGTTTAAGTTAATATGCATTCCAGTTCGTTAGTGAAGGCTCAGGTAGACTGTAGGAAACTCCAGTCCTGAACTACCGAGTCCTCAGCGAATAGCTGTCAGCATCAGCATCTTCGTGGAAAAGTGGAGTCGTCACCAGTCACCACACGCATCCTAGGCAGATCACACGGGGCATCCATACGACGAGATCTCCAGCCAGAAGCGGGACACCAGGACGAGACAGACAGGTCCAGAGGGCAGCGGGGGTCTGGATCAGTGGCAGCTCAGGGGCGACATGTATAGCTTGACAATTTATATAAAGTTGGTAAGGGCACAAATATTTTATATTGAGTTGATCAGATCACACACATTTACAGTATACAGTATATTGTGTGTGTTTAATCTGTATATATGTATATGTATATATAGATCAGGCCACTAAGACCTTATATAAAGTAGATCACATATATCCTACATAGAGTAAATCGGACTACAGATATTTTTTAGCATTAATGCCGTGAGATGTAAAAATACCCTTTTCTTAATCCTAGCCAACGCGCCAATACACTGCATGCTACTTGAATGTACACATTGAGGCGGCTTAGAGCTGAATTCATCTGCTGAATTGAAAAACGCAATGAAAGTGTGATGTAGGGTTTCTACTGTCACTTCATTAGCGTGATTTTTGTGTGAAGAGAGGGATGTAGAGTGACAGACAGACAGGCAGAGGGGGAGAGAGGGAGAGGTACCAACTGATATATAATGTTCATCTCAGATACCGTTAGTGTTACAATGGAGTAGGAGCTCTCTCACTCACACACACACACACACACACACACACACACACCGTTTGATGTGTGCACTTCTGTTTCTTTAGCTATTATTATGATGTGTAATTACCTTTATGTGTTAATTACGGTGTGTCGAGATGAACACGTTTCTGCATGTAGTGGAAACAACTTAAACTTTTACACACAGACCAGTGCTGCAGGGCAGCAATAAACACATGCACGCATGCCCTCACACACACGCCATTACTGTTAAATTTAACTGCTGGGTGGTCTGAGACAGGAAGGGAGAGAAAGCAAGAGAGAGGGATGAAAGGCGAAGAAAAGGAAAAGACATCCATGGTAAAGGTGTGATGAACTAAGAGTTAAAAATAAATGAAAAAGAGTATGAAGAGATGAAAAGGAAGAGGGAAACGAACCAAAGAATTAGAGAGTGTGTATTAGTGTGTGATTATAGTGTGTGCCTGTGTGTGATTATACTGAGTGTCTGTTACCAGACTACCAGACTAAATGTGCATTGTGCAATCTGTGGCAAAGCTCCTGATTAGTTGGCTGTGACATTGTAATTTCTCAGTGTGAATTTGTATTCCACGTGTGTGTGTGTGTGTGTGTGTGTGTAGCCTGAGGAAATAGTAATAAAGTTAGTGAAACTTTGACATCGTGACCCAAAAAGCAGTCAGAGGTCACAGACGAAGACATGTTAGACCTACACATCCATGTACACACGCACCCCCCCCAACATCATTCCATCCTGTACTGTTTTCTTTGTGTATGTGTGTATGTGTGTGTGTGTAAGGGTCAGTGTGTGTGAGTGAGGGTCAGGGGACAGGTAAAGACTGATATTTGTGGTATTTATGAGTCTCACCTGCACCTTCAGGTTTAAAGCAGACACAGAGGCACACGTTTGTCACATTCCTCCCGAACGAGAGATTTATATTATACTGTGTGTTTACACTCGCAGCTCTTCTCCAACACCAGCGTACACTTTCTTCATCTTTTTATCACAGTCAGGCTTCCAGAAATAATATCAAGCACACTTTTTACTTTTTGACTATAAAATATAACTAGAAATAACAAATAAGTCTTTACAGGTTTATTGGCATCTGATGTCAAAGGCCACTCCCACTGCTGCTGTCTACATCAGTGTCACACACTTCTCTATTTTGCAGTTTTCGAAACAGACAGACTAAAATTAAACAGACATACTGTATAATACTGTATTTACCCGACAGCTTTATTACGAATATTGCACCTAAAGATGAATTTAAAACCAGGCAACTAATCTACAGCAGCCCAAGCAACACACCCTCAGTCACATTAGGTCATTGGGACACAAGCCACTGAGAAACTGGGACACAATACACAGAGACTAGAACACTTAGTCACAGGGACACTGGGAGACTAAGACAAACTGGAATGATGGGACACTAAGACATAGAGATACTGTGACACCAAGACACAGAGATGCTGAGACACTGGAACTCCAATGCGCAGTAATACTGGGACACTAGGACACCTTGACACATGTGAACAAGGTGTCATTGAACATTGTGGCACTTGGACACTGAAAGTCTGGGAAACTAAGACAGAGGGATACTGGAATACTGAGACACAGGGACACAGAAACAACCACTGGGATAGAAAGGAATTGAGACCCTTGGACACTGGGGCATTTGGATTTAACAATTTTTATTTAACATTTTTATTTAACAATTCAACATAGTTCTTTAAAATTGTGACAAATTCCCACCTACTATACTACAATAAACTAGACTATACTATAATTTACTATAGTAACCTATATCTGTCACATATAAAAACATCACTTCATTTTGGAAAACAAGTCTGGCAATCTTAAGGGTGTGAGCTACACACAGGTAATTTTGATATGAATGTGCTCAGAAAAGCGGCTGCTTAACCCGACTCTGAACACCAGGAACCTCTCCTGCGTAAAATAGTCACTCCGGCTCAAAAACAGCAGCAGAAGGAGAGAATCACAGAGGAGGGAAACCGTTTACTGACTGCTAATAAACCGTTATTAGAACTCTTCACTTGGGATTCTGCCCACATGAACCTTGGCTCTGTTCTCTACCCACAATCCCCTGCTTCACCTGGCATTTCCTCTCTATATGAACACACTGGACTTATTTAACACTACTTCGATGCGATTATCTGGTTAGAGAAGAAGCCTTGTTTGAGCTAAACCAGAGTAATGTGTAAAAACAGACGCTTCATTATTCCAAGAGGACGACAGTTTGCGTCACGTTTCCAAATCAGTGCCATGAGGAGAGTTTTAGAACACATTCAGAGAAAATTATAATAACGGTAACACCCTGTGTGTTTTGTGTATTTAGCACACATTGATGATGCAACCTTCTCTCTCTAACTCTCTGTCTTTCATTTCTTGCAGTTTGACTAAAATATCGATGGGAGAAAAGCCACTTGTTGCTCATAAGAGTTGTGCTGGTTATGCTTTTAAACTGCTGAAACACACACACACATAGTGGTGGTGGTGGTGGTGTAAATCTACCATGAATCTACACTATAATATATGGTTCAGAAATTAATCGTGAAAAACACAACGCTTGCCTCACATGCTGTGTGTGTGTGTGTGTGTGTGTGTGTGTGTGTGTGCGTGCGTGTGTGTGTGTGCTAGTGTTTAATGTTTCCCATCTGTTTTGCCTTAACGTCTTGTAACGGCCTTGTTGGTTAGCGTTAGCGGTTTTGTTTCCCCCCCTGGTGAAGCTGGTGGTTGTGTGGGAACATCCACGAAACCATCCAGGCGAATGAGTTCTGGCCACTAAAGCTGCTCAAGTGCACCGTCTTAGCGACAGATTCATGATGTGAGGTGAAAAAAATTATGACTTTCTTCTTGACCCAAATTTAAATACCAAAATTAGGTCCTTAGGAAGGGTACCCCCAAAATTAGGTCCTTAGGAAGGGTACCCCCAAAATTAGGCCCTTAGGAAGGGTACCCCCAAAATTAGGTCCTTAGGAAGGGTACCCCCAAAATTAGGCCCTTAGGAAGGGTACTCCCACAATCATTTAGTATTTTTTTAAGTTACAATACAGAATAAATCCAAAATTAAATAAAACCAGAATAAAACTTTCAAATAAAAAAAAATAAACGCTGACTGTTACTGTACAGTGGAGAATCTCTGTATGTATCTCTCTAATGTTACAGGAAAATCTCTTTACTTACCAAAAATCACCACAACATTTAGTTTACTATCAGTGGTAGTGCGCACTGTAGACATGCCTGTGAATGAGCTGTTGCAAAAATGTGTAAAAATTATAATGTACCAGAGCGAGCATGTTAATCTTAAAATAAACCTACAATACTGCACTACAGTCAGAGCTGCTGTTATAGAGAATTAATCAACAGTCTTTCAGTATCAAACCATTATGGAATATGAGATATTATATTGGAATGGAATATTATAACTCTCTGTATAGTAACACACACACAGCTACAGAGTTCCTCTGGGGAAAGGACGGAAGTTTCAGCAGCAGAGAGAGAGAGAGAGAGAGAGAAAGAGAGAGAGAGACCAAGAGGTTCGACTCGGACACCTCTTGCTGCTGAGTGTGAGTAAAAGTTTAACCAGTAAAAGAGTTAAAAAAAAAAGCAAAGGGAAGAAAGGTTTCCATTGTTCTTATGGCCACTCCTCTCTCTCTGCCCCTCCCAAGGTGTCTCTCTCTGTCTATCTCTCTCTCTGTGTCTCTCTCTGCCTATAAGTCTCTCCTTCGCTCTTTCTGCATCTTCTACTCTTTTCTTCTCTCTCTCTCTCTCTCTCTTCCTCTCTCTCTCTCTCTCTCGCCCACAGGTCCATTGGGAAACTCTGTAACTCTGTACAAATCAAACACGCTGGACTTCTGTTTCGAGTTTGAGGCTGAAGTGCAGCAGTTCCTCCCCCATGAAGCCCTCCTTTGTTTGACGAGCAACTTTTTCTCAGAACTAGGGGAAAAAGAGAACGAGTCCACAAGAGCGGCCATACCAGTGGTTCATTCCTGATGCTTTCCACTAGTGGCTATGCAAATTCTCCATGCACTAAAAGAATGCGTAGACGTCAGATGATGTATGTTCACTCTGGCCTAAGCGTTCGTATTTCACTTCACACTGCTTTTGCGTTTGTCCCTTTTTTAAGGATTCTACATTTTCTATAGCAGAGTTCTGCTTTTTCAGACAAGGGTTCGAATAGAGGACATTAATGCCTAGAACTAAAGAGGAAAATAAAGAATGTTGAGAAACATATTACTGTTTGAAAGAATCTAAGTTAAAATGTGTGCCCTGTGTAAGAATATATTACAAAGAACACGTAAGGAAGGAATGGTTTTTAATGCTTAAGACAAATGTTTTCTGATCATTATTTTCCGAACAGTGACACCTCATGAACTGTATATATAAAGGTGTGTTATTGGATTTGTTCATTAATAAGTAATAGAACAGCAGCAGTTCTCAGAACCTCACATCCTGGAAAAAGAAGAAAAAAAAAAAGAGTTTTGGTTCTGAGTTATCACTCTCTAGGGGAGAAGGGAGGGGATTTGGAACGTGCACACTCCTCAGTGTCCTCAGTCCTCAGTGTGGTGTTTTTTTTTTGGCAACTCATGGAACCCGTGTCAATCACAGGAAAAACATTTAACCTCAAAAAAATGTAATTATCTGCGTTCTGCGCCGTGCCGATTTTATGCCCAAATACCACAGACTCGGCCGTGAGGATAGAAGCAGCGCCAAAACAATTAAACTCCACTTCCAAACTTTTCCAAACTTCATTTCTAGTGTTTAACTTGTCTTGAGTACGAGTGTGCAACAATACCAACGATTCCTAGTCTTAGAATCTTCCAAACCACGACTGAAGACTTTAATCCAACCTGGTGTCTGCTTACAAGTCAAGTAGGCTTTTATTGTCATTTCAACCATATACAGTTCAGTACACAGTGATACAAAACAACGTTCCTCCTGAACCAAGGTGCTGCATACAGTACATACAACATACATTAACAAAACTAGCTAACTGAGACATCTAACTAGCTGAGACAAAACCAATTAACCCAATAAATTAACAAAACAATCTAAGTACTATACAAAAGTGTCAAGAACTAACCTGGAGTGACCAGAAGACGTAGCTTTAGCGGTTAGCCCTTTGTTGCGTGAATGGTAAACCCA
>JAOVVA010000002.1:4283893-4297992 GCA_028565275.1 Leiocassis micropogon | reverse complement strand
TCTTTTATACTTCCTGGTTCGCGACCGCTTAACTTCCGGGTCCTAGTGCTGGTCGCGTTCCGAGTGTGCATGACAGTAAGACAGCAAAAAGACAACATGAAGGGTCCATGCAATTGTGCAAACAAGAGCGACAACACGACAACAACATGACACACTCTTTGGTAATGAGGTAATGAGTTGAGGAGATGATAGATGAGAAACAGCAAACATTTTTTGTTCGTAGCAGCAAAGATAGAAAAGAGTTCTTGTGCAAATAACAGGTAATAAATATTGTATTATTGTATTTTCCTTTCTCAGTTCCGCCCAATGTATTGAGGTGATTGAGGTTATCTGAGTAAGTGAATGAGTCTGTGTATGATTATCAGTCCAGTCCCTTTTTTAGGGATGGCTAGTGGGAAAAACCTGTTACAAAGTCTGGATGTAAAGGCCTGAACACTAGTGATGTGACAGAAGGAAGAGAGACCCCAATGATCTGCTCGGCTGTCATCACTATCAGCTGTAGGGTCCTGCGGTCCGAGATGGCACAATTCCCAAACAAGGCAGTGATGCAGCTGTAGAGCTTTTAATAGTCTCTCTCTAGAAGATGTTGAGAATCAGTGGTGGAAGCTGGACCTTCCTCAGCCTTCTTAGAAAGAAAAGGCGCTGCTAGGCTTTCTTGTTCAAAGAGCTGGTGTTGATGGACCATGTGAGATTCTCCACCAGATGGACACCAAAGATTTTGTTTTTCCACAGAGGAGCCATTGATGTTTAGCTGGAAGTGTTTGCTTCATGTCCTTCTGAAGTCAACAACTATCTCTTTTGCTTTATCAACGTCCTGCTAGCCTCCACGTTTTGTGGAATTGTAGTATCGAATGCTGAGCTGAAGTCTATGAACAGCATTTGAACATAGGTGTTCTTGTCTAGGTGTGTGAGGGCCAGTGTGGTGGAGATGGCAACCGTGGAACGGTTAGGACGATACACAAACTGCAGCGGGTCCAGTGAGGGGGAGGCAGCGTCTTGATATGTCTCATGATGAGCTGCTCGAAGCAATTCATGATGATAGATATGAGTGCAAGATGGCGGTAGTCATTGTGACAGGACACATGAGACTTCTTTGGCACAGGGAAGCATGTGGAAACAACAGTTACGTTCCTCACATCAGCCGTGGTGAGACACAACACCTGGTTATGGGAGGAGGGATGGTTATCCTCACCGTCAAGTCGTTCTTTGTTATGAACTGCGCGGAAAAGGTGATCAGCTTATCTGGAAGGGAGCCATCACTGTCACAGACGGGTAATGATGTCCTGTAGTTAGTGATGTCTTGTAGGCCCTGCCACATATGCCGTGTGTCACTGCTTGTGAATTTTGGTTGTGAATTCTCTGAGCGTGTGCGTGCTTCGCCTCTCGTGATTCCCCGTTCTGAAGGCAAAGTCTCGGGTCTTCAGAGCCTTTAAAAAGAAGAAGAAAGAAGAAAATCATGAAGAACCTTGGAGACCTGGAAGACTTAATCCATCTCAAATTGTAGCTGCCTTGCTGAAGTCTGGAGAAGAGAAAAAAGATTGGCGTTCTCAATCTTGCTAATATTTCCCCACAGCCTACAGTACTCCATTGATTGAGGAACATCTGGCCAGATGTGAAGGCATTAACTTTTTGATTACCTTGATTATCAGCTCACTGGAAGACTGGTGATGTTTTTTTTTTCTTGTCTAAGCTGATTTTGTGCTCACTGAGGAGGAATCCAGCTGGTTCAAGAGGGAGAGAGAGAGAGAGAGAGAGAGAGAAGGGTCGGGGTGTTCAATCAGCCTTTGAAATACATTTCCCATGTGATGATGTGAGTAGTGTGTACATATGAACATGGTACATGTACCTAAATTTAAATAAAGTCACATGACATCATTAGAATCCTACACTTTAAAAAACAAATGTCAAACTTGCAATAAATCAGATGAATGTGGTTTCCTCATGATGCAGAAACCAGAACGCGTATGGAGTTTTTTTCAGGTTTGTAAAGTGAAATTGTAGAATAGCACTATAAGCTGCAGCTCTCTTGAACATGGTGCAAGTTCACACACAATTTGTACAGTAAAGCTGTCACAGTGCATTTTATAACAACTTTAAACACTTAAAATGGATGGAGTCAGAATGTTTCACAGTGATGTCACACAGCATGAACATTAGAAGAACTCACACATCACACAGCAGGAAAATCAGGAGAACTCACACATCACAGAACCGGTATATCAGACGAACTCACACATCATATGGCAAGAACAGCAAGAGAAACTCATATCACACTCCAGAAACACCAGGACAACTCAAATCACAGCGCAGGAACATCAGGAGAGGTACTGTAAATTATTCTAATTAGGGAAAATCTTTACTCTGTAGTGTTCTACGTAGAAACATTTAGGGCTCTGTTAAATCTATAACCAAATTATTCGTAATAAAGATATTTTCTTTCAACAGTCAAAGTTCTGAGATCTTCTTGAAACACTCTCTGACTTTCCTAAAGAGGGATAGTTGAAAGGGTTCTCCTTTTTTTCTCGTTTAGTGTAACTTAGTGTAATAAAGTTATATATATATAAAGTGGCCTCTGAGTGTGTTTCAGTTATTTATTTGCCATGCTGTCTGCCCCCAAATTACTGTCCTGATTTTAAACCCCACCCATTTTTCATTGGCCCCGCCCCCACTCACTTCAATCGAGTTGATTTATCAACTCAATTATTATGTGTTATATTTATTCTTGTGTTTTATGTTTTTGTGGAAAATCAGTTTTCTACTCATTCTGTGAATTAATAAATGCATAAATCCATTAATAGTGTGTGTGTGTGTGTGTGTGTGTGTGTGTGTGTGTGTGTGTGAGAGTGAATAGTGAATGGTGGAGTGTTTATCTCTCTCTCTCTCTCTCTCTCTCGCTCTATCCCAGCTCGTCTGTTAGCAGTTAAATCTGGTCTGGAACAGAGAAACAGGGGACAGACTCTGCTTTAACGCGAGACTAAACACTGTCGGACAAAAATATACTTTTTTTACCTTGTGATTCTACACAGGTTTAGATGAGGTTCTAGAAGATCCTTTTAAGAAAACAAATCAGATCAGATTTGTCTTAGGTGCAAAAAAAAAACAAAAAAACAATTACACCTGTTTAGAGATTAACCAGCGCATACTGTACATCTGGTTAGCAAAATTGTGAAGTACATGTTTCACGCTTTAATGTTTTGTCAAGTGCAGATGCTTCTGTGTTAAATCCATTTCAGGAACGCTCTTCTAGCTAATTAGCAACATAATCAGGCTTGGATAGTAAACTACAAACAAAAGGATTTACCATGAACAATGTGTACATTTTATTACTTAGCTTGCAAGCTAGTGGGGAAAACCGATAATTGAAATGCTAACGCAGCAACAAACAATTCACTATAAAGGTTTAATATTTAGCCAGTGTAAAATTGTAGGCCATTTATAAAAATATATATATATACAAGGGGTGTTCATGTCAAACTGGGAGTTGTCATGAAATTTCTCATGAATGATGTCGTAAATACCGATTGACATTTACAGAAGACTTCAGGCATAGTATGGTCCTGAGATTCTTATCCAACTTGCAGAAGAGACACATCTGTCTGTGGGAACTGTACACACAATCTTTCACCAACTCCACTTGTACATTACAGAAACTCGGCTGGGAGTTATCGCCACATCCCTTGTACAGTCCTGATCTCACTCCAAGCCATTTCCACATGTTTGGGCCACTTAAGGAGTTCCTGTGAGGTCACTGTTTCAGATGTGAAGAAGGCAGACTGATCATGGGTCCGGCATATGGAGAAAACTTTCTACCTTCTTGGTCTCCAGGCAATAGTGAAACACTGGGATAAATATACAGTATTATCCCCTGTAGCAGGGGATTAAAAAGAAATACATGGAGTTTTTACTTTCATAAAAAACTACATTTTTCAATCAATAGTTCCAGTTGGCCTTAAACGCCTTTCACATACCGTTATTAAGATGCTCTTGTTGCAGAAGGTTTGCTAAACCTACTCAGGGAAGAATCCTAACTCCTCTTTAATAAAACATTCAAGTGCTTTTGAATGTGCTCTTTTTTCTTTGCATTTCACCTTTAAAGTAGTCTTACTTTAAAATAAGACGTTTCTCAACCACTAAGCTAATCACTACTTCTCACATTTCATTTGGTTATTTTATTCAATCCAATCCAATTTATAACAATGTCCAATTAAACTGCACACAACTGTGATCATTGGTCTTTAAAAAGAGTGGCACCATACACACACACACACACGTACACACACACACACATACTGTACATACACATACACACACACACCTGAGACTGATCATTCTATTTTAATTACAGAAAATTAGATGTTCTCTTTCTTTCGTTTGTTGAATTATAAACATAGGCTAATAAATAATATCTTTTTTTCTTTTAATTTGTACTCATGATATACATTACCATGGCAACAAGTACCATACACTCATTGTTCCATTGGGTCTCCCACTCCATCTTGTTGTTGGGGCATTATCTCGATGTGTCCAGCTGTTTGGTATTAGTTTATACTCTGCTGCGCCTGTGAATCTTTTGACTTATCCTGTTTTTTTTTTTGTTTGTTTTTTTTTTTTGCTATTTTAAGTCATCCTCTCTTTTCGTTTAAGTTTCACAACTCTTTGGATTTCCCCAAATCCCAGAAATGTTACGTTGGAGTTTGGCTTCTCTCTCGTGCACATTGCAGTTTATTTCTTTTTTTAGAGACAGTCTTGATGTAGAGTCAGGGGACGACAGATGTTTTCTAGGAGGTAATAAAGGGGTAGCTAGTCCAGTTTAGCATGGTGCAATAGATGAAAAAAAAATGATCATCAATAGATGGTGCAATAAGGGGTGTGGCCTCAATTATGTGGGTGGGGCTTGTCACGTTATTAAAACGTGCATATAGATAATGAGGACGATGTACTGTATAGGAGTGAGACAGAAGACATCAAGTGTGTGATGGTGCAAATGTGTATAAATGAGACAAAGTGTGCTTCTGTGTTTATTTTTTACTGGTGGTTGGGATCCTCCTAAAAAAGTCAAACTGTAATGAGAATCTGAAAGCAGACAATCGTTCCACTCCTGCTGAAAACTGCAGCAGGTCTAAAATAAGAACACTGACTCATGCTTATCTGCTTTTATATCCCACACACTCACACACACACACACACACACATACACGCACACACATACACGCACACACACACGAACACAGGGCCTCATGAGTCTCTGATGGTTTCCAGATGGAGCGTCGGCTGCTTTGTGAAAACAGATTTTCCACAGTGGCCTTGATCACATTTTAGCGAGCATAGTGCACCTCTGAGAAACGGTCCTGTTCTTTGAATATTAAACTGCCCACACGCACCGTCACAAAACACTTTCCTCAAGGGTTGTTTGCCATCATTTATGATATGAAAACACTTTGGTGTTGTAGAGTTCTACAAGGAGCTTTTCTTTAAGTGTTCATCAAAAAAAGGCAAACCAAAGAACCTTTTAGGGTGGTGCTTAGAACATTTTAGGGAAACAAAGTTCTTTGATTGTTCATTGCATAATTAAAGTGGCACGGTGGTGTAGTGGTTAGCACTGTGGCCTTGCACCTACTGCACAGTGTTGAGTGTTTGATCTGTGTGCGTGGATTTCGCATGTTCTTCCAGTACTTGGTGGGTTCCCTCCGTTAATAAGACGTTATTCCTCCTGGTAAGTTTTTAGGGAATGAGTGAGTAAGTGCATAATTAAAATAAGGATCTTCACATCTAGATTGTCTTTGAGTACAGACTGTAGGTTCCTTTAGAAGTAGGTTCTATCCTTCACATGTTCTTCCAAAAGGATAAGGATAATCCAAGCATTTTAAGCATTGTTTAATTTATCGGTCAATGTTGGGATAGAAATCTTAAAAGTTCTAAAATATTTTTAAATACATTTCCTGACCAAACTGAGAGAAAATAAAATAATTGACTAAAAATTATGGTCAGTGGCACAAAAAGATTGAATGTTTCTTGACACAGATCAGCATCCTCTGCCTCCTCATCCTCCTCCTCATCATCCTCATAATCTTTATTACATTATCATCCCTAATAAACACCATGACCCCTTTAAAAATGCTATGACTTTTAATATCATACACAAAATCAGTAGCTGTGTTACATCGTGGGGGGGAAACCTTTGATAATTTGTTCAATAGGTAAATATTAATCTGATCGCTTCTCATTTGTTTGAATAAAAATATTCTTTCTGAACGTTTGCCCAAAGTGGTGATGATGGACACCCATTCAGTGATGGACGAGTTTCCAGGATGGAACTTTAGCTTCCATCAGTACACAGGGAGAGCAAACAACTCTCTCCTATCTGTGTTTTCTTGCTTGCACTGAGTCTCTGGCTGAGGAAGGAGCACTGATTGGCTCTGCATTTCACATGTAGTAAAGTAGTTAAGTATTTTAGCCATGTAAACTGTTAAGCTGAAACTGCTAGGAACTTATTAGAACTGTTTTAATAAGTTTGAAGAAATATTGTCTTTGTAAATGTACAGTAGCTACTGCTTAGTTCTTAAAACATCAATCATCTGCAAATTGTTTCACTGAAGAAAAACAGCAACAAGAGAACAATGCAGTTTTGCTTTTCAGCGTAACATGTCGTCACTGTGTAACAAATAAAAAGTAATACTGTTTGTGTCTTTTCCTTGTGTGTATCTGACATGCATGCAGTCCTTCTCTTTACGGACGTTTCGTGAAACCTGAGGCATGTGTTAGAGGATTAGAAAGCAGTCATTTTCAGCGAGGTGTAAAGTCACGCAGAGTCAAAGGCTGACTTCACTTTTTTCTTTTGCTGTCACTATGCCGACGACGAGTTTCGATTTTCATTTCGCTGTGATCTGTGTAAACATATTTCTCTTGTATGACTCATGTAGTCATGTACTCAAGTATTTTCGGTCTTAACCCCAAAAAAAGAAAAAGGTTGGCCTGAAACTTATATAAAAGCACAGAAGCAGAAGAGTGATGACGTTGGATCTGTGTTTTGCAACATCAAGTCGATGGATTTGGCCTGCAAAGGGCACAGGATCGTGTGGAGCCTCGAAAAAAAAAACCCTGACTCACATTAAACTCTAATAAAAAAAAAATAAGAACAAAGAACAGTCGCTTGGCGAGATTAAACAAAAACCCTGAAGCATAAAAAGAGGGAATATGTCAGCTGCAACCCTTGATTTGTAAAAAAAAAATTAACATATGCAGTACAAGCTTTAAATAGCATGTTTTACGTTCAATTTATTCATTTTGTTCGACTTGGCATTATCTAGGGAACCAAGGGAACATGTCATGGGTAAGAGAATTCGAGCTGACTGTCTGACAGGAACCAGATCCAGCGAGCAGTGATGTGGCTTTAAAGCGGATCCGCTACATGTTCCTCTGATACATATACACGACATAAAAAACACGCACAGGGACGACATCACAACGAAGTCCAGGTCTGAACCCACAAGCATCTGTTTCTTATTCCGCACACAGAGGAATTTAATTGCATTACCATGAATGAAAGTCTGTAGACTGGGAGATTCTGATTGGTAAGAAGGTGTTGATTAATTCTCTATAACAGCAGCTCTGACTGTAATGCAGGTTTATGTTAACATGCCCGTTCTGACACATTATAGTTTCTATAGCAATTACATCCTTTTTTACATTTGTACCTTTTTTACATCCTGTGTAAGGAGG
Source organism: Leiocassis micropogon (assembly GCA_028565275.1). Lineage (NCBI taxonomy): Eukaryota > Metazoa > Chordata > Actinopteri > Siluriformes > Bagridae > Leiocassis > Leiocassis micropogon. The sequence goes on along the minus strand of JAOVVA010000002.1, from coordinate 4,290,273 downwards.
AATGTATTCAAGTGTCCAGGATTTTGCGCTTCTTTACGTTTTTCCAGTAACATTTTTTTGTCTTTTAGAAATTGCAATTGCTGATAAAACAATGTGATTCCATGTGATATGCAGTTATAGGACAATAATCAGTTCAGGTTTAATACTAACTCCTGCTTTCCACATGTGGCATGAATGTACATAATTCAGTCCAAAATCATGATTATATTACAGCAATCTACTGTCTCTTCCAGTTTTGTAAAATAAATAAATAAACAAATTGTGTCCACTGATATTCTTATAGTTCTTAGACTCGCCATAAGGAATCAGAAACACAAACACACTGATGTTCTGCAGTGGAAATGTAAGAAGTTGGCGTGTTCCTGGGTTCTCTGCACGCCGGTTTGACTCTGATTTATTCCGTATTGTTCTTTTATAAACCACACAATCACTAGTTCTGCATGAACTGAGGCCTGCTGAAATCTTTATTTTATTTTACCCCCTTTTTTGTTTTAAAAAAATATATATTTATATACATAGAAATGACTTGAATTTCCTAGAAATGACTTGAATCCGAAACCACAAAGTCCGCATTGTCTCTCAAACTTCCTTACATGGCAAAGAAAAAAAAAACCCACAATTAACATTTGCTTAGTTTATATTTGTAAATATACTGTATATATTCTCCTTTAAGAGAAGGTTTTGAGTGAATTGACGTTGCGGCAGCACTTAAACTAAAATTAAATATTATTCCGTTCTCGTGATTCCTCGTTTCTGTCGGTGTGGGAACTTGGACGTGAGCCTCGATGTGACTGAGGATTTACAAAATGCTTTATTTTAGCATTTTCTTCCAGGAAACCGCTGGCTTCATCGCAGCTTACTGATGATGTGTGAACTCTCCTGAACCAGAGAGAGTTGAAAACATCTGGATTAAACACAGAACCCCGTCTCAAACTAGAGCTATAAATATGCAGTATATTTACACTATAAAAATAATCAAATACATCCTCAGTAAGGTCACATGGCCATCACATGACTGTATTATACCATTTCATTTAGTCCGATAAATGACTGCTAGGGTCACATGACCATCATGTCTAGACATTTATACCATAAATCATTCAAAAGAGATCCTTATAATGGGTACCTGCACATTATATATGTACAGAATATATATATATAGTGCTTACCATAAATAAATACACCCCTTTTACAAAGTAAGATCTTAATCAACATCTCAATGAGCACAAGAACAATTTCCAAAATTTTGACAAAACTGAGTTTAATAGAAAATTTGTTTAGCTCATTACATGAATGTAATTTAGGTTAATAATATAACTTTGATTACAAAATCTTCAGTTTTACTAAAATTAGTGGAGGCAAAAATGAATACACCCCACAACAAAAACTACTACATCTAGTATTTTGTATGACCTCCATGATTTGTAAGGACTGCACCAAGTGGCATGGAATGAACAAGTTAGCGACAAATTGCAACATTTATCTTTTTGCACATGCACTTTTTACCTGTTCTTCTTCAGAAACGCACCAGTGGCCTTAGATGTGTATTTTGGATTATTGTCATACTGGAAAGGAGAACCTCAACCAAGGGCAAGGAGTGATGGTAACATCTGTTTCAATATATAGCAGTACATCTGTGAATTCATGATACCATCAATGAAATGTACAGTAGCTCCCCGACCCCAGCAGCACTAATGCAGCCCCACAGAAGAACACTGCCACCACGTTTCACTGTAGGCACCATGCATTTTGAATGCGTTTTGAAGCCATCAGTTCCAAAAACATTTATCTTTGTCTCATCACTCCAGAGTACAGAGTCCCTGTAGTCTTTTTCTTTTTCAGCACTGGCCCTGGCAAATTCTAAGCGGGCTTTTTGCTGCCTAGCCTTCAGGAGAAGCTTCCTTCCTGGACAACACCCATGCATGCCATTTCTGCTGTGTATGCCGTATTGTGTCACGGGAAACAATCACCCCAGTTTGGCTTTCTACTACTTTAGTTAACTGCAGTGAACTTGCATGGCGATTTTCTTCAAGCCTTCTCATCAGAAGACACTCCTGTTGAGGTGTTAACTTCCATGGATGGCCTGGACGTCTCTGAGAGATGGTTGCATTTCTGTCTTTGTTAAATTTTTGTATCACTTTTGCTACACTATTCTGACTGATAAGTAAAGCTTAGCTGATCTTCATGTAGACTTCACCTTGTGTAAAGGAACTATTGTCCTCAGATTTTGTGACATTTCTCTTCCATGTTGTGCCGTTGCTGACAGCATAAATTGGGAAGGGGTATTCATTGTGACATCCTTTTAAAAAAATCAACTGTCTGCTAGACAATTGCATAATGAATAATTAGACACACCTGTAGTTAAATTCTTGTTAATTAGGATTTTGTTGTCTAAAATATAGCTGTTCTCCTAAGACTTACATTGGGATGTATTCATTTTTGCAATATATACTGTACAAATATACAAATATTGTTTGCAATCACCTTTTTAGGTTGGTTCAATTTCAATTTCAGGTTTGGTAATGACACTGATATGCTGTACTATTCCATTACAGCTAATATGACTAAACTGCTAGCTACGTTGATACGGACTGTATTGAATATTGGTGTTAAATTCTGTTCAGTAATGTTCATGGCGCCATTTCACGCTAACACACAGCGTAAATCACTGCCGCGCCAAAGCTCAAGCTGGAAACGGACAATGAGCATCAAATAGCACTTGGCTAACAGGCCAAATAATTTTCCTCCCTTCAAGAAGGTTTTTAAAGAAAAGATTTGCCATGTCGGCTTAAACGTTGTGCCGCTGTTGTTTTTGTCTTTTCTCCTCACACAGTGAGTCACTGCGGGGAACAAATGACATCCTAGCATGCTTTCCTGCTTATTCACAGCAACCAAGCACAGAAACACTTCTCCAAAATCAACTCTGTGAGCAAGGAAAATATTCTAAATTTTTTGCAAAACTGACACCAGTAGCTTTAATGTAATCTTCAGAGATGATTGTAATCCAGCTAACTTACTTATTTATTTATGTTAATGCTAAAAATATATGATGTGGCTAGTACCAAAGGAAAATTATCTTACAATAGCAATGCTGATGCTAAAATGATATAGCAACAGGTGTAATTTATCAATTACACTTAAAAGTAGATCACCCTTATTATTAGTGCTATTGCTAGAAATAACATTTATGTTAGCATGATTTAACATTAGGCAAGTTGTAGTCTATAAGATGCTTAAATTGAGCATGCGTAAAGTTAAAATTGATGTGCATTATTGACATTGCTCATTTAAATATGAATGATGTTTATTCAATATTTATGCTAATGCAAAAATGCTAATGATAAATAAAAAGAGGTCACTCTTGTTATTGCTAAAATAAGTTTATTATATGCATTTAAAGCAAAATTTTGATTATTATTATGATTATTATTACCAAAAACAAAAAAATCTATCTGATCCTGTGACACGTGGCCAAGAGGATCGGACGAGTGAAATGTCAACGTGTGCTAACGTGGCCGTTACATCATCCAGCCTGCTACTGTCCGGACCATATTCACGTGGCAAATGCACAAATCACTGCTTAGACTCTGGACATGAAGGGAACATCCCAGAAATAGCAAGAAAAAAACCTCAAAATAAAGAACTACTCGAAAATCACTCAGGATCTCCTTCTGCTTCTATCATAAACCTATGATTTGCAGCTGCACTATTGTCAGAGCTCTTGTTCTAGGAAACTAATCAACACCTTCTGACCAATCAGAATCCAAAACTCAGCATCAGAACTCGTCCCACTTCTTCATATTTTACTTTTAAAGAGCTAGACTAAGTAGTCTTGAGAAATAGTTCTTTAAGATTTTTTTGGCCCTATTTTTGGCCTGTTTTTATCTTTTATTTTCAGTCCAGTTCCTGCACCTGAGCAGTTTCAGTGGAATGCTTTTTGTTTGTTAAGCCACACAGTGACCTATACATTACTGAAACATAAAAATAAAATAAAATCTAACCCAAGGCATGAACCTGTGAGAAACAGGTGCAGATGATGACAGATGATTAGGCCGGTGATTAGTATACTAGACAAGTAGAATAGACAAGAGGGGAAATAAAGTTGCTACTGAGATTGATACATGAACAACCGATTTTTAAATTGCATCTTTACGCACTTTGCAGGTTGTTACAGTTAAACATTTGCTCATGTTTCTTTCATTTAATTCACATCATTTAATTTAATTAAATATGAAGAAATGAAGGGGGCTTCAAGACTTCCCTATAGTACTGTATATTAAGAAAAATAGATAAAATTATAGGAATAAAAGTGTATTTAATTACATGGATCCTGGCCACACCCCTAATTATAACTCTGCCTCTCTGGTAGGAGGAGTTATTAAACAAAAGGTGCGTCCCAGTTTGCATTAAACAATCAAGTTTAGAACATTACCAAACCCGCTCAGAGGGAAATAAAACAGTCTCAGTGACATCACTTTCTTGATTAGCATGCTGAATGGTAGGGGGCGTGGCCTAAAGTCTGAGGGCAGTGCTTGTACAGTAAATGTGAATATGATTATAATGTAGCTTGTATTTGACTGTTTAATTTCCTTAATTGTATTACTGATATGATAATAAACGTTAATGATAAGCTCCAGACCAGTTTGGACTTATAGAGTTTCAGTTCTTTAAGAGAAAAAAAAAAACGTCTCTGTAAACGGAAATTCCCTTAATACTGAGAATATTCTACTAAAACATTCCCTAAAATATTCCAGGGTTTTTCCACATGTCTCAAACCCATCTGGCGTATGTGTATGTGTGTGTGTGTGTGCGTGTGTGCCAAAGCTGTTGCGGAAAGAGAAAGAGTTGAAAACGACACACATTCAAGGAGGAGAAACCACACTGTGATGGCAGCGCTTGAGTTGTCCTCGCTTACCCGGACCGAGCAGGACTGTTTCTGCAGAGATATTTTTATCATCTCGTCCGTCTACATGTATAAAAACACAGACATGCACACACACACATGCAGGTCAGCTGATAGAAATGGTGCGGTAGTTGACGTTCCTGTGGGCTGAACAGAAATCAGACAACATTTCCTCCTGAATTCCACAGAAAGTTCACAGGGATGTGGAGGTTACGGCTATTTGTCAAAACATGCCTCTGGTACACCACTAAGTGCTCGAGCTAAAATCACAGAGGGAAAAATATTTCTGGACTTTTTCTAATGCTCAGAAGATCAGCTGAATCTGGATCTTAAAAGACGTCAGACGAAGATAATTAATAAATGTTTACTAAAAACGTTCTAGTGTTTTATTTCTAACTTCAGCTCCTTAAACAGCGTCCAAACTGGTTGTTCGAATCAATGACTGATCACTGTGTGTTATTTAAAGAAATCCAGAGAGGTTTGTCGTATCTGCTTTCACAATGGAAATGATTCGTGTGTTTCCATGAATAAAAGGTTCAAGGCCGTGTGCTGCGTCTGCTTGATAATTTATCAAAATGAATTGTGATGTTTGGGGAGGAAGAGCTTCACTGTCTCTGGATAAGGCAGATAAAAGCCAGGAAAAGGGGTGAACACAAACAGATATTATTCATGACAGAAATTAATGTGTATAGAGAAATTAAACTATGTTATCAAGCATGCTAGCTTCAGGTAAGTTGAAATTCAGTGCTTGATTACAGGGATTGAGTGTGTTGTGAAATTCTCCATGTTGGATGCTACGGGTTTTGTTTTGTTGTAGCCAGTACGTACGTCATTAGCTCTAGCACTCAAGTGGACATGCTATAACCACTGTAGCTTATGCTCTGTCTTCGCTTTAATAATTCGTATTTTGGTTTAATTTAATTCAACTACATTTTATTTGCATTGTATTTTAATAGTGGTCACTGTCACAAAGCAGCTACACAGAATAAAAAAAGTATGAGGAAATATGTATAAATCATAATTTTTTTATTCATCAAAACCTGATGAGCAGTACTGGACTGTAACGAACAAAACTGTAACGAAACTGGACTTCATATTAACTTAAACACATCTCCTGTTATATTGAACTTCTAGTCTAGAACTTCTAGAACTTCTAGTCTCCTAGAAGTACGACTTCAGATCAATCCCTGCTATCTGATATCACCCAGATAATGATGGGTTTCCTGTTGAGTCTGGTTCCTCTCATGGTTTTTTTTCCTATTGCCAGCATTGCCAATGAGATAACTTTTCACCGCTTTAAACTTTCCTCAGCAACATTTCTGGACTGATATGAATTTACTATACTTACTTGTAGCTAACATGCTAACTCTAACAGCGGAATAGATAAAATAATTCTTTTTAGCTTTTTAACTCAAGCTGTGTGCGTGTCTGTGTGTGTTTGTGTGTGTGTGCGTATGTGTGTGTGAAATTCGTCCTA
>JAOVVA010000002.1:4254907-4280574 GCA_028565275.1 Leiocassis micropogon | reverse complement strand
CCCAGCCAGTGCCCAAACCCCCCAGCCACTGGATGCAGTGCCGGTCCCAAGCCCGGATAAAATGGGAGGGTTGTGTCCGGAAGGGCATCCGGCGTAAAACCTGTGCCAAGTTGTTGTGCGGACTGGATATTCCGCTGTGGCGACCCCTTGCAAGCCGAAAGAACAACAACAACTTGTGATTAAATAGTCGCACAGGTCAGATTTCTATGTAACTTTTGTGTTTGTGCAGCTCTACATCAGATGATTATTACTGATGATGTATAGTTACAGAAGTGCTGTGTCGGAGCGTCTTTAACTTTGACCCAGATATGGTTTGGGCCCAAACGGAGGAATCGTAACATCTCTCAACCTGTTTGCGACGAGGTTTGATCAGGTTGGGGTTTTATTTATTTATTTTTTTTACTTATAATACTAGAAGTACAGGTAAATACCCATATATGATGACTGATGAGCTCCAAGCTTTCCTATCACAGTATTGATTTTATATTGCTCAGCTCTATTATGAAATATTCTATTATTTTTTTTCTTTGCAGTGTGTGTGTGTGGGCAGCCAGCAGATGTCAGTGTTCTTTATTTGTTTAGCTGGTGTATTAGTGTGTGAGATGAATTTCTTCATTCTATGTTCATTAGGTGATGAAGTTCATTGAGAAGAAGCAGCAGAATCATGAGTGAGTGTTTATAGTGTTCGACACACAGACACACGCGTGCTGCAGTGTTCGGTAGTGTTAATCAGTGTTAACTGTGGCTTGGACCTTTACAGGTATGTTTTGATTGACACTCCGGGGCAGATCGAGGTGTTCACGTGGTCTGCATCAGGAACTATCATAACTGAGGCTCTGGTGTGTAACGTGTGGACTTTACTTCTTTAATCCATGTGTGTGTGTGTGTGTGCTTTTTTTATGTAAATATGTATTATTTAATTCCATTGTGTGAACATTGTGTATTTTAATGTAGGGGTACACACTGCCTGACCAAAAAAAACATGTTGCACTAATGATGGAAGAATTGAGCTTAAAGTCTGGACTCTCTAGTGGCCAATTCATGTGTGAAAATTATGTTTCATGCTCCCCGAGCCACTCTTTGACAATTTGAGCCTCATGAACACTGGCATCATTATCTTGGAATATGCCCATGCCATCAGGGAAACAAAAATCAATTGTTGGAAAAACCTGGTTCCGTACTTTCAGGTCATCAACTGACTTAATTTTTTGGGCACATAACATTGATGAACCAAGACCTGACCACCAGAAGCAACCCCAGATCATAACACAGTAGGCACTAGGCATGATGGAACTCATTTCTTTCTCGAAGATGATGGTTCAGCACTATCTTTACATGTTTTAATAATAAGTTTTAACCCAATTTTAGTAGTGTCAGCAATTTCATTAGTATTTTTCTTTGCTTGATGCAGGACAATAATTTGCCACTTCTCAAACAGAGTAACGTTTTTGCCACGACCACAGGTTATGACTTCTCCTTTAACATTCCACACAAGAAGTCATCAGGTGGTATAAGATTGGAGGTATGGGACGGGTATGAGAAGGAATGATGGTTTCTGCCACCTTTTTCAAACTTGGTTCCCGTTCACGAACATTTCCTTATGAGCAGAAATAATACTCAACTATGAATACTTTTTCCTCTGTCGAGAGACCCATTTCCAACAACAACTGCATCACTCAACTTCCTTTTTACTACTGGGAACACGTGTGTCTGACCAGGTGGTGACTTTTATTTTGGCCGGGCAGGTTCTTTGTATTTAATTAATTTTTTTTGTTACTATATATTATTGTATTGTGTGATTTGTTTAATTTGAATGAAATATATGATAAAAGAGGTAAGGTGTGTGTGTGTGTGTGTGTGTGTGATGCAGGCCTCGTCTTTCCCGTGTGTGGTGATGTATGTGATGGACACGTCCCGCAGTGTGAACCCTGTTACCTTTATGTCCAACATGCTGTACGCTTGCAGGTCAGGACACCACTCGCACACACACACAATGTGTAATCATTTGTGTCTCACTTTTGTTTTGTTCCTCAGATCTGTGTAACTCTTGTGTGTTTTGTGTTTAGCATTCTGTACAAAACCAAGCTTCCTTTCATCGTAGTCATGAACAAGGTAGGAGATAAGCACAATTGTGTGAAATATAGATTCAGTTGTCCCTTTAAGTGTACTGTAAATAACTTTTTGTTTGCAGACAGTAAATTAAAGTCATTGTTTAAAGTCTTTTTTTTTTTTATGTTTTTCTGGCAGTTTGTTAGTAAACCTGTGCATCATAAACATATTGTTCACTGGGCTAAGATGTTTAAGTCGTAACCTTAGTGCAGTTACAGAGCGATCGTGTCTTATAATAACACCTTGTGGTAAAAAGCTTGTGTTGCTGCTGTTTTTTTCCAGCACCAGGCACTAGGGGGCACTGATGAGTCAAGGAAAAAAAACTGTGTGCAAATACACTGTCAAATCAAAGAAGCACAGATTAATGAAAGATGAAACATCAGCATGTTAAAGGGACACAACATGAACTTGTGTATGTATGTGTGTGCAGACAGATATAATCGATCACCGCTTTGCGGTGGAGTGGATGCAGGATTTTGAGGCGTTCCAGGACGCGCTTAACCAGGAGACATCGTACGTCAGTAACCTCACACGCTCTATGAGTCTGGTTCTGGACGAGTTCTACACAAACCTGCGTGTAAGTAACACACACACACACACAGAACAGTTATGAAACACACACATCACACTTTATTTCAATATTTTTTTTTATTTATATAGTGCTTTTAACAATGGTCATTGTCTCAAAGCAGCTTCAAAAAAACACCCTATAGCTGATGTGTTAATTCAGGACAGTTTTGTTTATTTTTGTGTTGTGTTATTGTGGAATTGCAGTCACTACTACTGTTACTTCTTTTTCACTCTTAAAACCCATAATGGTTCTTTGTACCGTGCTCAGGAATGATTGCTCCCTCCTTCCCACTTTGTACTGGTTCTCTGTACTGGTACACTTGTCACTCTTTGATAGAGCAGGTATTCACCGGGTTTCTGCACAACCATTAAGCACAGAGAGAAGAAGACAATAAGGAAGTCAATCTTCGCATTATGTCCAATATTATTGATATTTTGAAAGGAAAAAAAAAACTAAGAGCAATGCTCTCACGTTCCTTTCTACATTATCAGCTATGGCTATGTAGGCCAGAGGATGAGACTGGCGCATGCTATGAGCTCACAGAAATTCTGGAGGAGACATCGCGTCTAAACAGTGGTTCTCGGGCAGGATCAGCTGTCTTATCTGACTCAATCCATGCTTAAGACCACCATTCCAAGCAGAATTGGGCACGCTTCCCAAGCACGGAACGACTCTTTCTCACTGATGAAAAATTAACCAGACTTTGGGGTCAAGTTTTTTTTTAAAAAGGTTAAATAGGATCTTCTGTATTGCACCTGTATCGCTGAGCGCGTTGTGATCTTGCACGATGATGCAAAACCGAAAAAAAAAACAACAACATTGTGACAGGAAAACACTTTATCGTCAACTTATAGATAAGGTAGCAAACGATAGCACTCCGCTGCGTTTAATCCGAGAGATGTTTCCGTTCCATAGTTTGCTGTTTACTCTCGGGCTCATAGTGATGAATTCGTGTCTTGTCACCAGTAATGATTCTCTTTAAAAACCTTTCACCTTTTATATATTTGCAATATATTTGCAAACACTTTCTCCTTACTGCGCACAAAGTTTTTGCTCACAGTTACAAATGAACAGATGTGACACGTTCACTCCTGCACAGCAGTGACTGGGGAGACAGTAAACTGCTGATAAGGCAGAAGTTTTAATATAATCGGATTGCAGATCATTTTTGATTGCTCTTCATAAAAGGTAGGAAGGAAAGGTTCTGTAAGTAGAATTTTAGGGGAAAACTTCAAACTTTGTATGTGTTTTCTATAAGAAGTATTTCCCTATTTGAAAGCTCAGAGCTCATAGGTATCCACTGAACCATTACTTTTCATTTAATTTTTTTTTATTCTGGTGTGCATTAACTGAGTAAGTCTACAGTTTAGAACTTTAGACCGTGTCAGGAGATTAACATTTGCTTGTAGTTCTGGGTCACTTTTAGCGGAAGTAGTTGTGCAAGGGTTCTCTAAAGAAAGAAAGAAAGATCTTCACTATTGATGCAAATGTGTGAAACTGTCTGAGTGTCAGTTCATATCCAGAGTTTAAGTCCAGACTGTTGCTTTAGATCATTTTTTTTGTGTGTGTGTGTGGTAGGTTGTTGGTGTATCAGCTGTTACCGGTTCTGGACTGGATGAGCTCTTTGTTCAGGTAGCAGACGCTGCCAAAGAATACGAGACGTGAGTTCATCTTCACTACAAACTCATTGTGAATGTACACATACAGGTGTGATTAAACGTGATTATACAGATGTGATTAGGTTTGGAGTCTAATATTTAAATGTGTTAAACTGTGAATGAGCGTGATGTGTTTGGTGTCCCATAGAGAGTACCGTCCTGAATACGAGCGCCTGCACAAGGAGCTGGTGAGTCAGAGCCTGCCAGTGGGCGGGACCAATGAGTGCTGAATACCGAGTGTCTCATTAAAGCTTTGACCGTGCCTTTATTCACTGAAGTGCTGCTTATTGTTTCTTTTGAATCTCTAATCTCTAGGCTGAAGCACAGAGCAAAAAACAGCAGGAACAGCTGGAACGCCTTCAGAAAGACATGGGAGAAGTGTCTATGGAAACAAGTGTACAGCCAGGTGAGTTGTTTTAGGTTAAGGACACATGCATGCACACTCACTTAGGCACACACACTCACTCAGTATTGTGTGTATCTTAGAGTTGATGTTTCTTGTTAAATACTTTACTTGCAGCCGTTCCTGACATCAGCGGCCCCAGCGACCTCATCTTCACCCGTGGTAATCCGGACGTGGAGGACATGGACAGCGACACGGATGACATCGATCACCATGGTAACCAGTGCTACCGTACAGCAGTACAGTACTCATTAGATTTATACAAGGTGGGCAGTGCTTTGTGGACCAATCAAAATGCAGCATTGCACAATGAGTCCAGGTTCTTCTGGTTCTCTGTGGTTCCACCTAGTGTTCTCTGCTGATAGCTAAGACACAGAGGGCTGTGTGTGTGTGTGTTTGGTGGGGGTCTCACATCTCCAAAATCTCTAAATGTGTGTGTTTTAACATTATATTCTTTCTCTTTTTTTTTTTCCTCCTTAGCTACAGAAGAGAGTAAAGAGGCCACGTCTTTCGGAAACTTCCTGAAGGAGAGAAAGGAGGTGGTGCAGATGCGAAACAGGAAGTCGCAGTGACACCAGGAGGAAGCGCAGGTCACCGCTCCGCTCTGTCCTGACCTTGAACTCTGAACTCTTGTGTTCTTTGCCTGTTTCTTCTCTGATAGAACAGAGTCAGATCTTAAAGCTCTGAGATGAAGATGGTGTGGAGGAATAAATATTAAATATTTTTATATATATATATAAATACACAGTCAGATGTGGGAGATTTTATTCAGCATGTTGCACTCAGAGACCTGCTGTGATGAAGTGACTGGTGTGGGTGCCTGAGAGAGCAAGAAAGAGAGAGAGAGGATCTGTCCGCCCTCTGTCCTTCTGTTCATCTGCTTTAACGTAGAAATGTGTGAAATATCATTCAGGGGAAAAAAAAAAAAACCTGTCACTCACCCGGTGCCTACTGCCTAAGTGAAACACGAGGACATGCGTGCTCTCTACTGCTCCATATTTCTTCTCCTCTTTTTTTTTTCTCAAGTTTTTTTTTTTTTTTGTCCCTGTAGTGTCACCTGAAAAAGTATTAGGACCCTCCAAACATAAAAAAAAAAAAAAAGTATAAATATAAAGTAAATAGTACATAAAATCGCCTTAAATTTTCACTCCAGTATGCTGCAGGAAAATATACTTGTACTTCTGGAGGGAAAAAATCTGTACACCCCTAAACAGTTTTCGCATCTAACGTGGAGCAAGGCCATTCTGCAATGTGTTACTATATATTGCTATGTAAAACCTTTCTACCTCTGCTAAGAGGTTACGATTTAGCTGTAGCTTGACCTTTCTGTGGGACTAGAAGCCAAACATCCATCTGTATCAAAACGGGCACAACTGCAATCTTGTGCAAACGTCTGCAATAGTGTCCGAGGTTTAAACTCAGACCTGTGGAACGCTGTACATGGATGAAGCCCTGAGATCCTCTGCAGCTCTCGCCAAAAGTTTTAGACATCACAGGACGGCTAGTGTATGTTAAAGTTCATGCTGGCTCTCTTATTTTATAGAGTTGTTCTTGTTCTTTGGTGTGAACTGTGCCAATAATTTTGGAACAAATTGTACATGCAGTTGTGCATCAGCCCTTCGTGCAAAGGGTATGTGTTTCAATGTGGTGATAATTACCCCTACACATACTGTATTTCCCACCTGCCGTCACACGCACAGTGCGACCTGTCTGTATGTGCGTGGGGACATGTGTGTTTAAGTGCGCACACACACAAACACACACACATACAGTATATACTGAAGAGAAAGAACGAGAAGCACACACTGAATAAAAGACTATCGTTTTGAATAGCATGCCAGGGTTACTGCACACACACATATACGCGCGCGCACACACACATACAGACAACAGAGAGACAGGATGTAGAGCTGAATGGGAATCTGTTTGTGAATATGAACCGCCTACGAAGAGCGGACGAGGCGACACACTCATACACACACATACACACACATAGGCAAAGCTGTGAGGCTGAGTGAGAGTGGAGGCGGATATCAGCCTGACATTTATTCACAGTTCTCTCTTTATTCCTCACGACACACTGAAAATGTCTAACACAATGTTTAATTCAGTTATCGTGCAGTTTTGCCTTAACACACACACACACACACACACACACTGATGAGACCAAAGGCCGGCTTTATTGGTGTTACAGCTCAATGTTTATTATGGAACAAGACAACAAATACGTTTAGTAAGGGTTTTACTGTTACATTGCTCACAGACACTATGTGACTAAAAGTATGTGCACCCATAACCCTTGCACATGAAATTGTATAAAATGTCTCTATATGCTGTTTTACAGTTTCCCTTTCTTTAACTGCAAACCCTTACCACAAAGCAAGCTTCATGGTGTGTTAAGGATATGTTGGAGTGGAAGAACTCCTGCACAGAGACCTGAATACCTGATGTTCAACACCGGATGTTCAACAGGGACATATGGGTCTAATGGTCAGAGGTGCACATACCTTTAGCAATATAATATCATTTGTGGAACCTTGGACAGAAGGGGCAGAGCCACCAAAAGAGAGTGTAGGTACAATGGCATAAAAAAAGTAAAAAATTGCCCCTTCCTGATTTTTTTTGCATATTTGTCACACTTGATTGAAGCAAACAAATTTTAATATTGCACAAAGATAACCCAAGTATATACAAAATGCTGTTTTTAAATGATCATTTAAAAAAAACTGTCTGGCCCTATGTAAATAAGTAATTGCTGCCTAAACCTAATAACTGGTTGTGCCACCCTTGGCGGCATGAACTGCAATTAAACGTTTGCGATAACTGGCAATGAGTCTTTTACATCGCTGTGGAGGAATTTTGGCCCACTCTTCTTTGCAGAATTGTTTAAATTCATCCACATTGGAGGGTTTTCAAGCATGCCACAGGATTTGAGGTACAGACTTTGACTTTTGGTCACTCCAAAACCTCAATCCTGTTAGTTTGAGCCATTCAGAGGTGGAGCCAAGTGCGCTTGAGCTTGAGGTCCCAAACTTGTGGCCGAACATCCTCTTCAGGAATTTCTGGTAGAGCGCAGGATTCATGGTTCCATCAATTTTGGCAAGTCGTCCAGGTCCTCAAACTGTAAAGCAGCCCCAGACCATCACAATACCATTACCATGTTTGACTGCTGGTATGATGTTCTTTTTCATCAAATGTTGTGTCAGATGTAAAAGGGTGCACACCTTCCAAACAGTTGTAGTCATGTACAACTGACCTTGTTCTGGGTTCTTGTATGAGCTCCTGGATGAATCGTTTGTGCTCTTGGAGTAATTTCGGTAGGCCGGCTATGCCTGCGAAGACTCAAGTTTTCTCCATATGTGGATAATAACTCACCATGGTTTGCTGGAGTTCAAAAGCCTTAGAAATGGCTTAGTAACCCTTTCTAGACTGATACATGTCAATTACTTTGATACTTTAGATCGCGGCATAATGTGTGCTTTACATTGTCAGACAGGTTTTATTTAAGTGATTTCTTGATTCAACAGTTCATTCATGATTTAGCAATGGGGTAATTACTTTTTCATGTTGTGCCAGGTAGGTTTGGACAGGTTTTTTTTTCTTTCCTTAATAAATAAAATCATTTAAAAAATGCATTTTGTATTTACAGATGTTATCTTTGTGTTGTATTAAAATTAGTTTGATGATCTAAGATGTATGCAAAAAAAATGCTAAAAAAACAAAAGAATAAAAAATTCGCAAAAGGGAAATACTTTTTCACGGTACTGTACAGGCGTGTGAACTTGACATGACGGATGTGAACATGCCCCCTATATGTCCTGCTCTTACACACTCGCCTCACTTAAGGAAGTACTTTCTGGCTGAAGTTTTGGCTCAAGTGAGTTAAAGAAGAAAAACACTAAAATGTCCTGCTAAATGGAGCCTCAGTGTTTTTCACACAAGCAAACGTTTCTGGAATCGGACCGAGTGAGGTGTGTGAGGTGTGATATTCTGTAGAACGTCATTACATCATAAATTCTGAGTCATGGTTCTGCAGCACAGGAGCTGTGGAATGATGTCATTATGGATTAATGCGTTTATAAGTAATGATGCTGGGAAAGGCAGGATGGTGAGAAGCTCGCAGGAAAATGACGCACACTCAAATTTAAATCTAATCACATGTCT
This sequence comes from Leiocassis micropogon, assembly GCA_028565275.1. NCBI lineage: Eukaryota > Metazoa > Chordata > Actinopteri > Siluriformes > Bagridae > Leiocassis > Leiocassis micropogon. The sequence goes on along the minus strand of JAOVVA010000002.1, from coordinate 4,271,669 downwards.
AAGGCTGAAATCTCAAAATATTACACGCTGTTGCAGTAAAAATGAGCATTGATCAATTATTATTATTATAAAGAGAAATGTGAGGGGGTCGGTGTGTGATGGAGATCTGCTGATTTGCTGCAGAATCTGTCTCTCGTTCAGTGCTGTGTTGTTGGTTCAGATGTGAGGTGGTTCAGGTATGCAGGAGAGACTGCATCACTGTAGAGAAGACACCCACACACACTCATGCTGTGGATGCATCTGATTGGTCGACGATGACATCACTGCTCTGTTTTTTGTGATGAGGCTTCCCTCTCAGCTTGTTTTTTGCTCTCTCTCTCTCTCTCTCTCTCTCCAATCCTGAGGTCATGGTTCTCTCTCTGTAGAACCCTTTGCAATTCTCATTTGTCATTTCTTTAACCTTCTTTAACCTCCCCCCTTCTCTCTCCCTCTCTCTCTCTCCCTCTCTCTCTCACCCAGACATCATCTGGATGACATCACTGAGTGTGTGCAGAATAGCAGATGAGGTGTGTGTGTGTGTTCATCTCTCTCACCTCCCTTCCCCCGCCTCTGGTAAACAGGTCCACTACAGGGAACGCTACATAGGGAACATGATGCTCTCTGAGTTCACCCTTGAAGAACAATGTGTTCTGTGAGCGTTCTAAAGCCAGCGAGAGAACCATTGATAGAGAGAGAGAGAGAGCTCTGGTTCTGTCACGCTCCAGAAGTGTGTGTAAATATGAGTAAAGGATTATGTGGAAGAGAAGCTGTGTATGATGTGATTTGTGTAGTGTTAAGTGTTTAATAAATTTTAAAAAATCTGAGGACTCACCTGCAACCTCATAGTTCTCTATCTCTCTCTCTCTCTCTCTTTTTCTCTGCCTCCAGATTTAAAATTCCACCACATGCACTTCCACACACACTTTCACACACCCACGTATACACATTCAGTCTGCACGAGCAGCGCATGCTGATTGTAACCTGCCTCTCTCTCTCTCTCTCTCTCTCTCTCTCATACCACGCACATGCACATACACACACTTGTGCCTCAATGAAACCAGATTATGGAGTTTACTAATGATTTACTAATAAACAGATTTAATAAAAACAACTTAAATGTGTAACATTAAAAATAAAATATTAAAACAAGATGCATTCATTATAAAGGCACAGTGACTCAAGGGTTAACACTGTCACCTTACACCACCAGGGTTGTAGGTTCAAATCTCACCTGCCTCTCTGTGTGTGTGGAGTTTGTAAGTTCTCCCTGTGCTCAGTGGGTTTCCTTTGAGTATTCTGGTTTCTTCCCAGTCCAGAGACATGCACTGTAAGCTAATTGGTGTTTGCAAATTGCCCATAGTGTGTGATTATGAGTGTGTGTAATGGATTGGCACCTCATCCAGGTGTACCCTACCTTGTACCCTCCCACGACCCTATACAGAATAAGCGCTATCACAGTATTTTATAGTAGAATTAAACAAATAATCAAATTCAGAAAATGTTTTTTAATTTGTTTATTGATGAATTCTAAAAAAAGAAATGGGAAAAATACAGTAATAAGGCATAAATAAAAAATTATGAACATTTAAAAATGAGAAAAAATAAATAAAATGAATATTTTTGGAACAATTCATCAGGAAAACGCACATTGTGGTGGAAGAGAAAATAAGCTGAGTATGCATGCAAAACTTAAAGTATGACACCAAAGAAAAATAAATAATTAAATAATATTTCTAAAAATATTTTATTATTATAGTTATAGTAAATATTTAATTAATAAATAATCCCATTCTTAAAAAGCAAACTGAATAAAATGCAAAGAAAATAATCATATACACTATTGTGTGTGTGTGTGTGTGTGTGTGTGTGCGACAGATGGCAGTGTGTGAGACTGTGCTTATTGTGAGGATCTGCTGCTGCTGCTCTACTGCTCTCACACACTGCTCACACATGATGACACACACTTTATAAATCTCCGCCTCAGTATTTATAGAGCTGACATTTCAGATCGATGCTCAGCCGGACAGAACCGGTTTCTCACCAGAACCTTTCAGAAATCGCAAAATGAATCATGGAGCATTAGAGACACGAGTCTGAGGAGCACAAACTTTCTCCTCTCACTTTATCCACCTCTGTCTTTTTAAACACTATATTTACAGGTGCATTGTGGGTATTCTGGTTGCTCTAGAACAAGGTTCTCTGCTGCTGGTCTGAAGTCTCACTGTTCTGCACACTTTCAGGTACTTCATCCACCTAAATCACCTGATTTTGCTGACAGTAGCTCCAGGACTTCAACAGGTACAGTGTGGGGAGCCTCCAGATTCAGGCTCTACACTCAGGAAAATATAGAACACAAGTGTTCTGCAGCTTCTATAGAGTGTTCACACAAAGACCCCTTGGGAAATGAAAAAATTATTTTCTAAAATTATAGGCAAACAGTATTGTATATAACTCCTTCAAGCGCTCACCATGTCTTTCTAGGATCCCCTTAAAGGTTCTTTATGGGAAACCTTTTTTAATGGAATCTACAGCAAATAGGAAGCTATACATCCATCATCAGCCCAAGAACCCTTAAACAACCAGACGTGGGCAAGTTCCAAACAGCTAAATATTAAAGCTCCAGACAGGTTTTCAGGATCTTGAGATTACTTACTGGTTAGCACTGTGGCTTCGCACCTCCAGGGTCGAGGGTTTGATTCGGGTCTGAGTTTGCATGCTCTCTCCGTGCTTATTGGGTTCCCTCAGGGTATTCCGGCTTCCTCTCACAGTCCAAAAATAGGCTTATCTGTGTTCCCAAATTGCACATAGTGTGTGTTTGTGTGTGTGTGTGAAAAGTTTCTTGGGATTGGCTCCAGGGCCCCGCGACCCTGTACAGAATAAGAAGTATAAAAGATGAATGAATGAATATAACACACTTACCGTACACTTCGTTTAGAGTTCTTTGGATAAATAAGGAGTTTTATCTACCAAAAAGGTTCTACTAATATTAATACTTTACTAATACTCCTTTGTCTCCCTCAACTCAGTTATTAAACTAGAACCATGTCTAGTGCAGAACTGGTCAGAACTAGATTTACCCTTCTTTCTAGTGAAGTGTCTGATTTCTAGTGACTGAGACGACTTTTATTTCTGAAAACCTTTCTGAGTGATGATTCATCAAACAAGACTGATCTGTCATCGACGTGACTGAAAAAGAACCACGTTCCTGGAGAACTCATAGAAAAATGGTCTCATGCAAGTTTATACAAGCTGTAAATGTCAGCTTTAACCTCTTGCAGAAATCCTGAGCAAATCTTTAAATCTAGAACCATTAAGTGTTCTTCAGTTGTCCCTCTGGAGGATTGTTTCAGTGTAGAGCCCTAGGTGAGAAAGATGAGTTTCATTATCAGAATACTGTATGTATCAAACTAGGACCATTTTACAACCTGTTAAAGAACCTTTTTCTGAAAGGAGCAGGAGCAGGGTTCTCCAGGGGCAGGATTCTTTTAGGGAAAAAAAACAGAATCTGCCTTTCCACAGAAATGAATATAGGATCATGCAAAAAATATTTTTTGTTTACAAAAAAGAGAGTTTTCAATAATCTAGATATAGATCACGTTTTAAGCAGTGTTTAGGCTTTTAGGAGAACCCTTAGAGGTTCTGTGATTTCTCATCACAGGGGATTCCTTTTAGCAAGCTTGTAGTGTCAGGCGGCTTTTTTTCCCCAGACTACACCCATTCTGTCTGAGTAGAAAATAATTGTTAGAAATAATTGTTGCAAAATGATTAAAGAATTTAATTTCTGCATCTCTGAAATGTAAAAATAAATATAAAAAATAATATAATCTCCTGCAGTGCATCCAGCACATATCGATATTGATATGTAAATCTTTGCAGCTCTTCTAACAAAGAGTTAATCACCCCCCTGTCCCCCTTTCTCCATCCTCTCAGCCAATCAGAGCGCAGCATTCCTCTCAGCCAATCAGAGCACAGGGAGGTGATGTAATGCTTTAAAGAGCAGAAGTGGTGCTGATGCTGCGCAGTCAAACAGCAGCACAGAGACAGGACACAGCGCCCAGACACACAAACCAGACATCACACCAAGGAGCGGAGGTAAGATCTTAGCTTTACATTTGCACATACTGTTAATTTTTTTTTTCTTAAACACTCTCACTTGCTCTCTCACACACACATACACATGTTCTGCTTGTTCATCTTCTTAGCACAGACTGTAGACAAAGAGCACAGAAGTGATTGCGTTGCTTTGATGTTCTTCAGTGAATTCTGTAATAACAATGTAATCTTGCATGTAAAGTGTAAAAGTGCATGCATATTTAAAAAAAAAAAAAAAGCAAATTAAGCTTGTAAACATGCATGCACTTCTGGAGCTAGGGAGAGTTGTGCATGTGAGATGACATCATCGGAGAATGACATCATCTCTTGTCTAGAGTTAGAAGTGCAGAGTGGAACAAATAAAACAGTATATGTATTTAATTTACAGACCCTTTGTTTAATTTTCAGCCTGTAAAATTAATTTTCTATGACCATTTATGCAATTTGTAAATGCAATGTATTTATATTGAATATATTTTTTTCAGAATGAGTCAGTTTCTTTATGAATCATTATGATTCCTTTTGTGTTGTTGAGAATCTTTATGCATTTGTGAAAATTATATAAATTATCTTAATTTTTGTCTTTATCAATCGTTCCAGACTGCGATGAATCATTTGGGATCAGTTATATGAATCAATTATGAATTGTTCAGAATCATTTAAATGAATCATTCTGAAACATTTGCAATAATTACATTGCATTAAAGTATAGATTGTTTTTATACACAAAGTGTGTGTGTGCGTGTGTGTTGGTGGGAGAAGCTTAGTAGCTGGTGTGTCTTAACCTCTGCAGCCTCCATGCACACACACACACACACACACACACACACACACACACACACTAAGACTGTTCGCAGAATCTCTGCTGAGAAAAAACAACAAACAACAATTTTTGTATTGAATTGCTTTATGACTATATTATTATATAATAATAATTAGATAAGTACACTTAAGTAAATTCTTTATACTTTCATAAAGTGTAGTATGGTGTACTAGTATATAGTCACACACAGAAGGGCAAACAGCACACATCCCACATCCTGCACATGTTTCCGTAAAAACGTGTATTATTAAATTAGTAAATTAGATTAGATATATTAAATGCATTTGAATTAAAAACAAATGTGAGGGTTTTTTAGACATATTAATGATAAAGTGCACATTTTGCAAATAGAAAAGTTTGATGCACGATTTGGCCTACATGTTACAAACAGCATGCGCTGCTCGTGCAGACTAAATGTGTATATGTGGGTGTGTAAAAGTGTGTGTGGTGGGATTGTAAATGTGGAGGCACATGGAGAAGGAGAGAGAGTGGGGGAGAGAGATGGAGAGAGAGCGAGAGAGAGAGAGCACAGTGAGTGAGTCAACGAGTGTGGGTAGAAGAAAGACATAAAAAGAGAAAAGACATGGACACTAAAAAATGAATGGAAATGACAGAATTAAATAAATGCTGTAAATTAAACTGAGTGCAATTGTACATACGTACAGACACACAAAATATAACATGCTGGAGATTCTCTGCTTTTGATGATTTAGGTTTATTGATGTGCCTGCTAGTTGAGTAGTGCAGCATTAGCATTCTGTACAGCAGTATCTTTATTAATGTTGCTGTATTTATTAGCATTAATTTAATATTAATATAAACTAGCATGGATCATTTATCTGTAGCCAGAATAAGAAGAATGTTCACTGTTTTTTCAACAGATCAGTTCTTCTCAACCATCGACCTAGACACCTCCCTGTGCTACACACCTTCTTCAAGTCAGAAAAGGCTGTTGTTAATTAGCTGACGAGTTAAATCTGGTGTGCTGAGAGAGCACTACAACGTGTAGGGCAGGGGGTCGTCCAGGACCACTGCATTAGAGCTGTCACTTGTAGGACACTCAGCTTTACTTCCTGAGTGATTTTACCCTTGAAACCAGATATAAGGATTAACACAAGAACATATCATTAAAGAATTATGACATCATCACATCATCTCAGGGTCTGATGCCTAATGACATCACTTTTTAAATTAAGTTCAGCCTTTATTCATCACATATACATTACTGCACATTACTGCACTTCGCATATCCCAGCTTCTTGTTAGTAGGCTGGGATCAGAGCACAGGGTCTGCCATTATATAGCACCCCAGAAACAGACCGGGTTAAGAGCCTTGGTCAAAGGGCTCAACAGCGGCAACCTTGCAGAGTTGGGACTCGGACCGCCGACCTTCCGATCAGTAACTTAGAGCCTTGACACACTGAGCCACCACCATTTATTAAAAATGTATGTGTTTCTTCACAGGTCCAGTCCAGACTCACCTTCAGAGACAGAACAATGACTCTTGCAGGTATGTTTGTTTGTATTTGTGTATGTGTGTGTATGTGTGTGTGCATCTGTTTGTGGACATAAAGAGGGTAAACGTGTCCGTGTGTTTTTTGGTGCAGCATACAGAGAGAAGATGAGGGAGCTCCCCCTGGTGGCCTACTTCTGTTCCTGCATCATTCCAGAGTCTAAAGAGAAAACGACCAAAAAAAACCACCAAGGTAAGCACACGCGCGCGCACACACACACACACACACACACACTATCAGATATCTATTCCTGATAGAGTGATGTCAATTCAGTATTTACATTAAATGATAGAATATTAGAATATTAGGCCACATCTATTTCAAAAGGTTCAGCTGCTGTTTTATTAGAATAAGCATTATGTCTGATATTAGGAAGCCATTGTAAAAATATATATATTATATACTTCTTCTCCTTCATTTTCTTTGTCTTGCTGTTATTGAGGAGTTTATGTGTGTCGTATGTTCTGTGCAGGTGTGGTGGATCTGAACCTGTGCCTTATCAAAGACATGGAGGTGATCGAGCTGAACAAGCGTTCCTCAGGTCAGGCCTTCGAGGTCATTCTGAGGCCGCCGTCGTTCGACGGTCAGAGAGAGTTTAATCCCACCATTCCGCCCCGCAGAGACCCCTCACTGGAGGAGATCCAGAAGAAGCTGGATGCCGCGGAGGAGAGGAGGAAGGTGAGAGATCAGCGTTACTTACTCTTAGACCACAGCTCTGCTTAATCCTGGATTCTGATTGGTTACAGCATGTCGAATGAATTTAACCTGCAGCTGCACTGCTCTCAGCAATTCTGTTATAGGAAATTAATCTATACCTTCTGACTAATCAGGGTCCAGGACTCAATGCTGTGTGTTAACACTCCGCTAATGACCAGAGCTAACATTAGTTTCATAATGCTGCTTCTGTGTGTTTCAGGGTCAAGAGGCTGAACTTCTGAAACATTTGGCAGAAAAGCGAGAGCACGAGCGCGAAGTGGTTCAGAAAGCCATGGACGAGCAGACCAACTTCATCAAAATGGCCAAAGAGAAGCTGGAGCAGAGGATGGAGATCAACAAGGAGAACAGAGAAGCTCACATCGCCGCCATGCTTGAGCGCCTGCAGGAGAAGGTGAGCCGCCAACGCTAATCTAACACGTGCTACACATGTCCACACACTCTAACGTCCGCTAAAATCCACTTATTCAAACTAATTTTCAGGAATACTCAATATTGGATCAGTTAGCTTTTACATCTTGGTTAATGATAACTGATTTAGCAGGATCTGTCTAACTAATACAAATATGACTTCAGAAAGCAAATATGACTTCATATTTAGCGAACATGAGCTGCTAAATATGCTTTGAAATCTTTTATACCTGAAGCAATTTCAACCATTAAACTGAAAAACAAATTATTTACAAATACTAATTATTGGCAAGCTAAATGACTAGCATAGCGGGTTGTTATCATAATTTTATTTTTTTTTTAAATACAGTTTAGCAGTTTAGTCAGATTCACATTTGGACATGCTAGCATGTTAAATCCTAGTTGCCAGAGCTAGCGCTTCTGCTCTTGCTAAATTGCTCGCATTTAAGATTAGATTTGTTTGCATCTCAGTTATGCTAACTTTTAGACTACAAAGTTAGCATCTGAACTCCAGACCATGAAGGATTCATGTAGAAAATGAAAACTACTGTGATCCTTTAGTGTGCTCAGTGCAAGGTGTGTGTGAGAGTCGTGATATTTAACAGGGTTTTTTTTGTCTTTTGTGTTTTTTTGCATTGCAGGAGAAACACGCTGAGGAGGTGAGGAAAAGCAAAGCGCAGATGGAGGTGGATTGGCAGTAGCGCATGCGCACACAAACAAACACACACACACACACACACACACACACACACACACGGTCTGCTGTCTGTTTCAGTTATTTTTATTTTACAGACATCATTTGGTGGTGGTATTGGTGTCGGAGGGTGTTAGGGCTATCTGGCATGATGTTAGATGTTGTAATAATGTTGTAATAAGGACTACATAGGAAACAGAAGTGTGTGGTGTGAGTTTGATTTGAGCATTGTGCACTTGAAAGCCAAATAAACACCAGAAACGATAGCGTCAGAAAAAATCAATTACATTCAATTCAATTCAATTTTATTTATACAGTGTAGCACTTTTAAAAATAAGAACATCTGTATGTCTTTCATTTCTTTTAAGGTTTTGCGTGTTTTTTTAACATGCAGAATGTACGGTTGTGATGTGTCTTTGTCATGTCTTTGTAAGAAACTTCTTGTTTGTGAAGGTACAAGTGGTTTGTATTAGTTTTATTGTGCTAGAGATTGGAAAAAAATGATCAGGGCCAGATTTGAGAGGAAGTAAATCATGTGACCTGTGGCTCTATTTCCTGTTTGTTTTAATACTTGCATGACCTGATAAAGTGTGTAAAACTCCGTTTCCGTGTGTGTGCGTGTGTTTTTTGTGTGTTTTGCGTGGTTCTGTTCCTAACCGCGGTATCTCTGGCCTTTATCTTCCAGGTGCCTTGAGGTCTTCTGAACATTTTTGGATCCTGATCAACCAAAGGACTGAATACGATAAAGCTGTGAGCTTTATTAGCTTTTTGGAAAAACTTAACATACAAACAAACAAACAAACGAACAAACAAAAAGCGAAAATCACGAAAGGTTGTGATGTTGCTATGGTTCTGATGGCTTTTGTGGAGGTTTTTTTTTTTTTGCGAGATGAGAAACAGTGCCGAGTTTTCCAGTAGAGTCGGAGACAAGAGTGGCGCTAATAAAATACAAGGAGCCAAATGTGCCAAAAATGAGTGTGTGTGTGTGTATGTGTAAATATGTGTGTGTGTGTGTGTGTGTGTGTGTGTGGACTTTCCTGTGCCTGTTTTGTTATAAGGCGAGACCTTAAATCCTCTGGTTTGCTGTGAATGTATTCCAGCACCTCCATGATCAGCTGGTTTCTGATTTTGCTGTACAGAAATCTGTAATATATTTTAGATGCGAAGGGCATTAAAGACATGCTGTGTGCTACGGCTGTAGTTGTTTTATTCATTCACTCAGCCTTAACAATTAAAACACTCACCACGGTAGACAATATCTTACACACAACTGAACCTTTACACCAGCAAGCGATAAAAGTCACACATGAGCCCTACAGTATGTACATATTCAACACACAGCTGCAACGTTTAGTGGCTTTTAAACCGAGATTCCTGTTTCAGACCAATCTTGTAACGAATCTTGTGTGAGGTTTTTTTAGTTTCTCATTTATAAGAAAAGCTTATCAGTATGGTTTCATCATAAACAAGCAATTTGCAACAAAAAAACAACAACTAAGGAGATCGCTGAAACTACTTAAACTGAGTTAAGAACTGCTAAACACCTAATTAAAGCCTGAAAGGCGACTGGTGAACCATCATCCTTGAGGAATAAATGTGGTCAGAAAAACCTCCTGAATAAGCCTGATGGGAGATCACTTAAAGGCTTAATGCTAAGACAAATCAAGGAATTAGAACTAAACAGCTGTATCACCTTAAGTAAATCAGTTCTCAGTGAGGGGAATTGAAAAAAAAAAAGTTTTTTCAGTTTGCTAGATGGTCAGAAATAAAGGGAATACGAGATGGTCAGAAATAAAGGAAAGCGCAACAAAAAGAGCAGAATGGAGCATTGGAAATTTGTCATGTGGTCTAATGAGTTCAGATTTACCCTGTTCCAGAGTGATGGCCGCATCAGGGTAAGAAGAGAGCTGGATGAAGTGATGCACCCATCATACTAAGTGAAGTCAGCTGATCACCTGAATATACTGAATTACCAGTTTTTTTTTCTCCTGATGGCACGGGGGATATCCCAAGATGGTGATGCCAGAATTCATCAGGCTCAAATTGTAAAAGAGTGGTTCAGGGAGCATGAGACTGAATCTTCACACATGGCTAGGGCAACACAGACCTTAGACAATACAATATCTTGGAGAGAATTCATATTAATTTGAATTAAATTAAATTAAATTTATTAATATGACTTTTGATGAAAATAAATGTTGTGACATGCATAAACTTATCAAAACGATACCATGACTGTAATCAAAGCAAAAAGGGATCCAATGAAATATTGAAATATGTGACTTTTATTTGGCCTAAATATACAATTTAAAAATTGGTTGTTTATGTAACAGCAGTTACCTAATTTCCCTTTTTGTTTGTTTCAACCTCTGGTCTGGTGTGTGTGTGTGTGTGTGTGTGTGTGTAAGAGAGAGAGAGAGAGAGACCATGAGAGGGGAGAGATTGGGATTAAATTGCTTCAGGAGATCAGTGCGAATGATCAGAGCTCTGAACAACATGTGCAGGACTCGGTACTCAGGTTCGAAGCGTAATGGAGATCTGTGGTGAGGTCTGAGCTTCTGATCATGATGAGGATGTGAGATGAAGCTTTTGGAAATGAACAACAACAACAACACATCACCATGAGTTTCTAAGCATCATATAACCTTCTGAACTGCAGCTTTTACAAAAACAGGTAGCCAAGTAGTTCTTAAACTAATTAATGATTTTAAAAAACCCAGCCTAGTTCATAACAAACTGAACAGAAGAGGGCATTTACTCACAGGCAGTGCATTATGGGTAAAATCAAGTATGTATCAAGTAACCACCAAGCCCTGTAATTTTTCTGATTATCTGTGTGTTTGTTCTTGCAGTACTGATGCTAGAACCAGTGAAACAACAACTCATGTAAAGGGGAACATAAAACATCATTGGTTCTTTTGTTTAATAAATTAATTTAATTCACTTTATATTCTCATACATATCTTAAGTGAATAAATAACAGATGTAACACACATGGGGGAAAAAATCAGCGTCTTAATTAACTAATAAATAAAATAACATTTTACAAAAAGGTGAGCAGGGAATACATAAATAATAATAATAATAATAATAATAATAATAATAATAGAGTTAAGAGTAAAGCTCCACAAGAAGTTCAGTGTCCCCTGTGTCAGATCTCCTGGACGTACGGACGCACACAGGTGCAGCCCACTGAGATGGCTTTATATTCCAGTCTGAAGTTGTAGTTTTTGTCGTCGCCTCGGACTCTCTGCAGCACCGGAATCTGCCGGAAAATCCGTCTGGACTCCAGCTCCATGGTCTCGACTCCTTCCCAGTTTAAACAGCCGCTCAGGAGGCACCGGGCCTCATGGAGCTGCGCTGGAATCCGATTCGAATCGGTCGTGGTGCTGCAAAAACACCAATAAAGAGATCGATCAGATTAAATTCCAAACAACACAGCTTTGGTGTAATGTAAATAATGTAAACAATGTGAAAAATTATCCGTTAAATATCTCACTAGAAAGAAAATTGGCAAATATAAATAAATTTGTTTAACTGCTTTTAGAAAGCCTTCAGAAGACGTTTGTGTTTAAAACCAGCATTGGAGTTCATTTTTTGCACACATTAAAAATGATACAAAAACGAACAACGTGTGTATATGTGCATGTGTGTGTGTGTGTGTTTACATGTATTCCCAGGGTGAGATGGAGTCGTTGTGGATGGGCCGCACAGAGTGCGATGTCGTCTTGATTTCGTGTTCCAGGTTGCCGACGATGTAATATTTTGGGGCATCATCTTCAGGAGGTTTGCGATGAGTGCTGACTTTTCCTGGAGGTTTATGAGGAGCAGCCTGAGCGACCATCATCGCAATCATCATCGTCATCACATATGGTAGCTGTGGAGACCAAAAAAAAAATAAAAAAATCTGTCATTTCATCTGTTGTAGTTTTTTACATTTAGAAAATCCAATTTGAGCATCAAGAAAAGCCTAACGATGTGATATAGTACTATAAATGATATCTTTGTTTGAATAGATCTCAACCAGTCGAAACCATATGAACTTTTCTGCAGCTCAACATTTTATGGTTCTCCACCTGTGCTGAACATTGCAGTGTTCTCTCAACTTCCAGCTCACCTGATTTAACTCATTAACTAATTAACAGCATTTTCTCAAATGTGTAGAAAAAAATAAAAGTGTAGAACACTGCAATGTGCAGGACAGGTGGCCCTACGAACACCTAGAACCCCTGATATAAAAGATTTTAGATTTTTATAATTTCTAAGTGTAAGAAATGTGTTAAAAATTAGAAAAATTTTAAACCCAATCATAAGGTGTATTAGAATTTTTATTCCATAATTTCTGCAGAATAATCATCACTGACACCTGCAGTCAGACTTCACTCCTTGGGCTTTGTATTGTTGTATTGTAAAAGCCCTGTGATGCTGGGTTCTATGTTATAAGTGCTAGCTGAAACACTTGTTTCACTCACACTCACACACACACTCACACAAACAGAAACAGAAACACAAAACGAAGACCCAGCTCACTTGTTTAAGGGTTTCCTTTTGAGAAACAATCCTATGCACAATAAAGACTAAACGTAGATTTGCGTAAAGAATTAAAAGCACTCAGAGACTCAAAAAGAACTCACCGATAGGAGTGCGAATTTTAAAGCCATTTTTTTCACGCTGCTGTCGGGGACCTCTCTGCTCGTACTCGACCTTTCTGCTACCTGCAGCGATCATGGCTCTGAGATTTATAGCAGGTGGAGTGTGTGATGTGGGAGTGTATTTCCTCTGACGAATGCTGCTTTTACTTTGATGGTGCCAAATCAGGACACTTAAACCGTCTGTCATCATAGTGATGAGTCTGCAGATTCAAGCTTCAACCTCAATGCTCTGTTCAGCTCAAAAATGAGACATCTAACTTTTTTACATGGTGGAATAATAAAAATTAAGTTGGCAAGCCTTTACATGTAGGTTCACTTAAAGAAACACAATCTTACAACTTCATTACAAATAAGACAGCATACATTAGCATTAATTAAATTATAGCATGTTATTAGGTAATAATCTATATATAAATTAATAATAAATGTAATTAAATACATAGATAAATGACAAATTTAACATCAATTACATTAACACACTTAATAATTAACATGTTACTTCATAATGATTTTTGTTTCTTGATAATGTTATAAACCTTGATTATTGGGATAAAGAGATTGTTACATCCAATATGTCATACATCATTTAAAAAAATCATTATTACTTTAACTTGCTTTACACCACACCACTGCTGCTGAGTTCTGGATTCTGATTGGTCAGAAGCTGTTAATTAATTCTCAGCTCTGACAAGAGCTCTGAGAGTAGTGCAGGTTTATGTGAGTGGTGTTTAAGTGATGACATTTCTTGTGAATAAAACTGGGACCCCTGCAGTCCTGACCTCGCTCCAAGTCATTTCCACATGTTTGGGCCATTAAAGGAGTTCCTGGGAAGCCAGGGTGTTATGGCTCCAGCGTACTAAGGAAACTTTCTACTTTCTATGGTATACAAGCACTAGTGAAACACTGTGATAATATAGATTGATTATATAGAGAAATAAAAGGAGTTTTTACTCTCATAACTGTGTTCTGTTGTTCTGCATAATCAAAAAGTCCTGATCTGACTTTGACTTGACTTGTTTAAATGCACTTGCTCTTATAAGTTATAATTTCTATGGCAACAACTCATTCAGGCATGAAATAACATTGATTTGGTGATTTATTTTTCTTGAAGAGATGTTTCTGTAATATTAGTGGAAGGAGTCTCATGAATCACGGCTTTGCAACATTCAGAGGTAAAGCAATATGTTTTTTTGCCATCTTAAGGACAGAGGTTATGCTTCTTTGCTGTTTCTCGGTACATGACAAGACATTAACACAATCACTCACTCACTTATCATCTATACCGATTTATTGTGTATACAAAGTCACGGTGACCTGTATACACCATGCATACAGACCCAATGCGGGCATCAAACCTGGAACCTGGAGGTGTAGGGCAACAGTGCTAACCATTAAACCACTGTACTGCCTATTAACACTATCAGTCTGAATCTAATCAGATTACTTTTGTGTTAATATAGTCTAGAAGATGTGGGAACTCTTTCAGTTTTTGGCTTTTTACTCATTTGTTTTATATATTTTCTTTTTAATTCCACATCTGATGCGGATTTATGTATAAAGGAACACACAAAAAAACCCAACCCAATAGCTGAAGTATCAGCAAACCAGCAAATCTTCTTTTGCTGAAGAAGCTAGATCCACAACTAAATAATTCAGATTATACGCTGTTCTTTCCTACACAACACCACTTGAGTGAGAAATATCTGAGTAAATGTACTGTATGCATGTCTTTGTTGCTGCGCGTTGTGTTTCCATGTGAATTTGTCAGTACGTCACTCTGCACAGCTTAGCGACTGCCCTTAATAGTGCTGCTTAACTGCTATTGAGTTTTACTCATCCGATACTCTCTGATTATCTAATTGTTCACCACCCGCACCCCCCACATTTGAATATGATGTGTGTAATCCTTACTAAACGTGTGTGGTATGAGTGTGATGGTCTTGCTTTCTGTTAATGACGTTCATGCCACTGAGGGCAAATCGTGTCACTTCCTCCTCGACAGAAAGCAAAGGGGCTTTTTCCGTTTCATTTGTATATTCTGTTTCTCTCCTTCCATTCCTTCATCAGTACGATGTTGAAGGAAAGCTGGTGGAAAATATTATTGTATTTTTCTATATCATTTGTTATATTTATTTTTCTGGGCAAAAAGTTATGGATTATCAGATTACCTAAAGGGTTATGGGGATAAAATGTTTAAAATGTACACACGGTATACAAAGTACACCGTGCTGTATAAATATTCGCATCCCCCCTTGACCAATCTCACAATTTGTAGTGTTTCAAATCTGGAACTGAACAGGACTTTTAACTGTTTGATTACCCGATCACAACACTTTTCTTTTTTAATTTCCACCACTTTAGCATTACATTACAACTTGTACATTCATGAGATAATATTTAATTTCAGTTCCTTTATATATATAAATGCTATGAGTTTATTAAAGTGCATCTAAATCCTCCTCATTATGAGTCTGTTGTTTCTCCACTTTCTTGTAAATCCTCCTGAATCATTTTAAATCCCAATGAATCCTAAGATAAACATGATTTCAAATTCTCTCTAGGAATAGAAAGAATTGGAATTTAACACAACTCGCATGATGTTTGAGTAAAACACGAGGCAGTCAAGCATCTTGGTTTCACACTTAGATGAGCTGTTGCATCAGTAGAGTTTATGAGCAGATCATTAAACAAGAAAATCAAACAAAACCCACTAATATTATGATATTAAATCATTTTATTTCATGAATATTCAAGATGATAATTCGTGTGAGAGGCTGAGGTTTATTCGGCGCTCCAGACACATTCTGGAAATTAAGAAGAAAATGCTAAACATTAATTTGAAGTTTTAGTACTGCAGTGTATCCCAGGTAATACACACACTCTTAGGAATAGGGGTTCTGCAAGAGTTTTTAATTAGAAACTTTCGAAAAGGAAAGACAGTTTGTTAAAGGATTCGACAAACAGCCTGTAAGCGTTCCTAGACAAGAAATTACTGAAGAACCCACTAGAGTGTAATATAGAGCCGTCTCTTCTAGGGCTTTTAGAGAGAAAAAAAGGTTATTCACAGGTTATTCATTATTGAATATACAGTATTTTCTTCTCTGAGTTGATGTATTATTCTGATTACTTTTCTTTTTTTTAGATGAAAGATCAAGAGATGCCACAGTGGCATAGTAGTTAGCATTGTGGCCTCACACCCCAAGGGTGATGGGGATGATGTCGATTTCGATGTTGGGTGTGTGTGCTTGTGCCCTGCAATGGACTTGCACTCGAGTCAGGGTATATCCCCTGGGACAAGCTTCAGGCTTCTCGTGACCCTGGACAGAATAAGCAATGTAGAGAATGAATGAGTGAATAAGAATACAGATTAGATCATTTCAAACACACATTGAATCAAGGCGAGACATCAGGAGTCATTTTATAGGGATAGCTTGGATTTTTTTCAAGTCTGTCTTAAATAAAAAATGAGGTGCATATAAGTATCTTAGAATAGGTCTTGATCATTATAATTTTTCCTGCCCTGCACATTGACTGTGAAGTTTGTCACCCAGAAAGCGAAAACAGTGAAACCTCGGAAACCCAGTGTTCCGCAAGATGAGCAAAGATTTTTAATAAACTTTGACTTGGAAAATGAGCAAGTTTTGGTTTACGAGTACCACGTATCATGTAATAATAATATCACGCATGCGCTTCTTGTTTTGACACCGAGCGTCACGTGATCACAACTGAGCCAACGATTTTTCTTTCTCTTGCGCTGCGGAATTGTGGGTAATCGTCTCCCCTGCTGGGTCTTAGTGCGTGTCTCTACATCCATGCACGCATGTACTGTTTACTATAACACTGTGACCACGTGTGTGTGCGTAAAACATATTTTATTTTGTGT
>JAOVVA010000002.1:4226445-4237794 GCA_028565275.1 Leiocassis micropogon | reverse complement strand
GCATCACCCGGGGTTCGAACCTGCGACTCCCGGATGATAGGGCGAGCGCTTTACCACTGCGCCACTCGGAGACTAATCTATGTTTCTTATTTTAATTAGGATTTTAAAGTTACAGTGCAGACTGAAAGTTTTCAAGTTTTCCACATGCCACATACTGTAGGTATGGTGTTAATAAGCTGATGCGCCGTGGCTAATTTCCTAATTCCAAATAGCTCAGTCTTTGTGTCTCCAGAGGACAGAGGATTTTGTTTCCCATGGCCTGAGAGTCATTCAGGTGTTTTTTGGTAAACTCCCAGCTGAGGAATGGCTTGTGTCTGTTTGTGGAGTGCTGCAGTCATGGTTTTCTTTTTGTAAGGCTCTCGCATTTCCATAAGGGAACTCAGGATCATATTTATACTGACCCTTGGGTTCTTGGCTCCCTCTCTGACTGAGATGCTTCATCTCTGATCACTCAGTCTGCCTACGTGGCCAGATCTGTGTAGACTGTTGGTTGTCCCAAATCTCTTTCGTTTGAGAGTGATTGGGGCCTTTTAATGCTCTTGGGTGCTTTCAATGCTGCAGAAAGTTTGTTATCTCCTTCCCGAGATCTGTGTCTTGACAATTCTGTCTTGCAGGTGTACAGTCAATCCTCCCAATCTCTTATGGCTTTGTTTTCGGTCTGACATTCCCCATTTACGGTGACACCTTATGTCAACAGGTTTCTGCCTTTCCTAATTATGTCTAATGAAGTCAACTAGGCACAGGTGTACTCCAGTCAGCTGTAGAAGCATCTCAATGGCCAGTCCTAGGAGCAGGATGTACCACGGCTCAACTGCCATTAGAAAGGGTCTGAATGCTTACATAAATAAGATGTTTTGGTCTTTATTTTTTTTTAATAAAGTAACAAAACGCACTAAACATGTTTTTTCTTTTTTTCTTTTTTTTTGGTCATTGTGGAGTATTGTGTGTAGAATTACAAGAGAAAAGGGATTTGAATCTGTTTTAAGATGAGTGAGAAAGCTGTAGATAAATCAAGATAAAATAAAGCAATAGTCTTGGGGTTTATAAACTTATGCACGGATGACTGAAAATGGATAGAGAGTCAGACAGTCACACATGGTGCAGTTAATAAGTAAAAGTAAGAGAAAGTGTGATTGGCTGTGTCTCAAATCCAGGTGTCGTTTCCTGATGGGTCACTGATGATGTCGTCACTCCTTCTGTGTGTCTTGTGGGTGTGTCTGTACTGCTAGTGGGCGTGGCCTGTGTGCCTCTTTATAAGTTCTTATGAATGATTCTGTTCAGTTATTTTATTAACTTTATGATCCTTTGTGGTCTAAATGAGACCTGGGGGGCGGGGCTATGTCCAACCTCAGGGGCTCTGGGGGTCTCCGGTTCTGGGTGGATCTGTGGAGCGTTTCCTCCGGGATAAGGGCAGGAAGCGCGAGAAACACAAAGCATTGTGGGAGATTGTTTGAGTGCCTCAGCTTCCTGATGGACACAAAACATTTTACATAAGTGTGTGTGTGTGTGTGTGTGTTTGTAAGAGAGCAACAGGGAGCATGCATTACAGAGATAAATGCCATTATGTTTTTGTGTACACACACACACACACACACACACACACACACACACGTGTGTCTGGTGTTCTTGATGAGAAAATCTCCAGGGTGATGATGTAATTTCCTGTTTGTCTACTAAGTGCTAATGAGTGAACAGAGTGTAGAGTCTGATTCCTTTGTGTGTGTGTGTGTGTGTGTGTGTGTAAAATATAAATTAGTTTTATTGTTGTAGCTGTATTGTGCATGTATTTGTTTAAGAAATATAAAGAATGTAAAGTATATATTTATGTATAAGATTATAATAATTTGTATTTATTTATTTATTGTGTGTGTGTGTGTTTGTAGAAAACGCTGAGTCAGCTGAACTGAAACACTTCTTTGACCAAAATTACTCTCACATCTATTATGTCTTCTTCGAGAACTTTGTCAGTATTGAAGCGAACCTGAAACAGAAAGGTACACACACACACACACACACACACACATTAGTTCTAAAGTCACCAGTTTGCACAAGTATTAAATA
The DNA here is from genome assembly GCA_028565275.1 of Leiocassis micropogon. Classification (NCBI taxonomy): domain Eukaryota; kingdom Metazoa; phylum Chordata; class Actinopteri; order Siluriformes; family Bagridae; genus Leiocassis; species Leiocassis micropogon. The sequence goes on along the minus strand of JAOVVA010000002.1, from coordinate 4,235,733 downwards.
AGTATTTATTTAACAGTGTTTGTTCATGAGTCTCATTGGAATCCGGAGTTCAGTATTTAATCGATCAGTTTCTGAATCGTGCCTCTGTTCTCTGCTCAGGCCATAAATCACTGAGGGAAGAGCTCGACTCCATTCTGTTCATATTTGAGGTAAAAAAATGCACACACACACACACCTGTGTTTATAAATGTCTGATACTTTAGATAGAAACCAGGCCACTGAGTTCCTCCTCACTCTGCTTAAGGGAAGAACTTGCTCTGTGTGTTTGTGTGTGTTAAATAATTAGATGCTATAAAGCACAATCTAATTTAGAAAGTACATATTTTTGTGTGTTTTTTTAAACAGAAAATTCTGCAGTTGTTGCCGGAGCGGATTCATGAACGCTGGCAGTTTCACAGCATCGGTGAGGAGTCTCTGTCTCTCTCTCTGTCTTTTTCTCTGTCTCTCTTTCTCTCTCTCTCTCTCTCATGAGTGAAAGCAAACAGCCATGATCCAGTTTTCTCAGAGTCAGCATTTGATTTGATTGAGTTGATATTTTTTACCACAGATTCTTAAATAACTTTTTATATATTTTCTAATCAGAGTAGGCGGGGTTTCAGCACTGCCTGGGTGGGATTTGTCAGTGTGATCTGGCAACCCTGGGTTATATCACACATCAGTTGACGTAGTGTAGAATCTGGCAGAACACTGTCACTTTATTAGAAGCATGAAATGTTTTAGATCCTGTGTCCGTAAAAGGCTTCTCTCTTTCTTTCTCTCTTTCTCCATCTCTCTCTCTCTCTCTCTCTCTCTCCGTCTCTCTCTCTCTCTCTCTCTCTCTCTCTGAATTTGTTCCTGTTTAGATATTCAACATTAAATTAAATAAAATAATTATAAATAATCTTTCAGAAATCTACTTTTAGTAAGGACATTACCCTCTGCAGAAAGAGTTAATGGTGTGTGTGTGTGTGTGAGAGAGAGAGAGAGAGAGAGAGAGAGAGAGAGTGGTCTGTGTTTTTTCCACTGCACTAAAGTCAATAGTCAGTCGGACACACAGATCACTGAGAGAAACAGAGAAAGCCAAGGACCTGGGTCAGAGACACAGCCAGATCTGACCGAGAACTCTAACACTCTTTCTGTTAATGTGTTTGTGTGGGTGTACGTGCGTGCATGTGTGTAAGTGTGTGTCTAATGTATTTATAATGCGTTCTGTATGTACACAGGTCTCATACTGAAGAAACTCCTGCACACTGGAAACTCCCTGAAGGTGCAGCTCACTTACTCACTCTTACTGTCATCTGTATTAAACATCATTTTTTAAATTTATTTTTAATTCTCACTTTAGTTTTTATTTACATTTTCCAAAAAAAAAAAAATCCCAATATTTGTAGACTTCTGTAGTAGTTTTGATTAGAAATCTGACTGATCTGATATCCAGCAAGAACAGGAAAAATGGTGAATTGGATGTTAAAAAGAAAAGAAAATCCTCTAACATTTAATTGAATTGGAAGTTGAAACATTTTATTTCGTTTATTATTTTTAAATTGACTTATTTATTAAAACAATATTTTAAAATTAATTAATTGATTATGTTAACAGTTCACTGTAGACATGGCGATGAGCTGTTACTATGGAAAAGATAACTTATTAGATCAAGTGCAGTTAGTTAGAATGCAGTTATTCTCAGAAAGCCTCTTCTGTCCAAAATTAAAAAATTAAGACATTATTTCAACCACAGAAGTCAAGTTTGTTTCGCGCAAAGAGGAAGTATTGAAAGGTATTGAAAATCATGATGGAACTGATATTGTGACAACACGCAAATGAATAAACGAAGCCATGCTGAGAGCCGTGTCACATGGACACCCCACGCACTGTTGTTTCTGTGTAATGCTCTGGATATTACTAGACATAACTCCTGACTTTCGCTTATGTATATGTGTAGATATGACTCTCTTGACCTTGTGTGTGTGTGTGTGTGTGTGCGTGCGCGTGTGTGTGTGTGTATGTAGATCCGCAGAGAGGGCGTGCGTCTCTTCCTGCTCTGGCTCCAGGCTCTGCAGTATAACGCTCTGAGAGAGCAGCTGTGGATCTTCGCCTGTCTGATCCCAGGATTCCCGGCTCCTCAGTGTGAACACACACCGCGCACCCTGGACAGCATCATCAACCCCACACTCGTCCTGCAAGAGGGTGTGTCTCTCCATCATCATCTTCCTCTCCCTGGAAAATACTGTATACTATGTATGTTATATAATAACCTGGTTTTGAAGAGCGCCATTGGTGTATTTTATTTTATTTATTTATTTATTTTTTTGAGGTGTGGGTGGAGTAACGTGTCAGATCACTGAATAAACAGGCAGGAGAAATTAGGGTGGGGTCAGCTAGGCTTACATCACATATACTGCATGTATAATGGTGTGTGACCCCACCCATATATACAGAGTTAACCAAAAAAAAGGAGGCACACTTCAGAAAAATGGTATTATCATATTATTATCGTAATATTATAATATACACTGTATGTATCATATTATAACAAATAGCAATAAATTTAGTACCAAAATATTTATACAAGTTTTTCTTTTCCTGAAGTGTGTATACAAATTTTTCGGCTGACTCTGTATTTGCAGGAAAGCAGTGAAACATGCTGTTAAAGGACATTGTGTATAAAGCTGCGTTGTGAATTAGTAAAATCAATAAGATTTTTGTGTGTGTTCGTATATACAGCTCAGGTGACTCCTGAGGAGATCAGCCCGTTGGTTCTGCCCCAGTCTGGAGATAAAGCCATGGAGGATCTGACTGGTTACTTCCTGGAGGCGTTACTGAAATACATGGTCAACCAGGTGTGTGTGTGCGTGTGTGCGCGCATGTATGTGAGAAGGTGGTCTGTCCTTTTCTACTGCGCTAAAGTTAATAGTCAGTCGGACACACAGATCACCGAGAGAAACACAGAGAAAGCCAAGGACCTGGGACAGAGGCACACCCAGATCTGACCGAGAACTCTAACAGTCCATCAGGGAAGTTAAACCTTCTCTGTCCATCAGGTTCTCTGGTTAAATGTTAACCACACTGATGAGCTCAGTCTCTCTAATAACTTTTCTGTCATCATCATGATTGTTGTCATGATCTTTGTCTTACACTGAAAATTCAGAAGTAATTAATCTAATCCAAACACTAACAGATTTACTGTTCTAGAGTGTAAAAGTCTAAGATTTGAGACACAGACGTGGAATAATTGAATAACACATACAAATTGTCTTTTGTACTCTGTCTGGCAAAAAAAAAAAAAAAAATAGGTATGCTATTACCTCGGCATACCAATGACGCTCAGAAAGTTTCAACTTAAGAATTGAAATTTTTAAAGAAATTTGCCTCGGCAATACAAAGCAGTTTCGGCATACGGGAAATGGGTGGAAGCGTTTTTTTGTTTGTTTGTTTTTTGTTTGTTTTTTTGCAAGATTTAGTGAAGACATAGCACCATGGGTGCTCCAAGTACGGCAGCAAGAAGAAAAGGGAGCCACTTTCAGTTTCGTTTTTTTAAGTGTTTCAAAACCTGGAAGGATATTGCTGAATTGTCCTCTTAGGCCGACTCATTTCTCCCGCACCCTCGCACGCGCACACGTACAACATACCGGACTTTGCCCATTTTATACATTCACTTACACACTAAAAATATTGTATATAATTGTAAATATTGGTATCTGTTGCACTGCAGTGTCTATTTTATGTACAATACATGTGAACTACTTCCATCATTAAACCTGAAGTATAACCACGGTACGTTCATATCTGCATAAATTTGTAACTTGAATGTTAGTATGTCGGGGACTATGTACTTAAATGCCTGGAGAAGTTCCATGGTTGAAAAAAAAGAACTTCATACTATAACTATAACTATATTTAATAGTGACAGTAACACACACACACAGTGTGATGAAAACTCACAGGATTGGGCCTAAACAGCTACTGTATGTCCCCATCAGTTTGCTAGGGAGCATAAAGATTGGATTTTGGGGCGATGGAAAAAGCTCATGTGGTCCGATGAGTCCGGATTAAGCCTATCCCAGAGCTCTGGAGGCAGTGTTATGATTTGAGGTTGCTTTAGTTGGTCAGGTTTAGGTTTAGGTTTAAGTCAGCTGGTGACCTAAATGTACTGAATGACCAGGTTGTCACATCTGTGGAGTTTTTCTTCCCTGATGGAACAGGCATATTTCAGGACCAAAATTATGAAAAAGTGGTTCTGGGAGCACAAGGAATTATTTTGACACATGAACTGGATACATAGAGACACTGTGTGCTGTAATCAAAGCTAAAGGTGATTGAACGAAATCTTAATATGCATGTTTAGATTTTTTTTGCCATGCAGTGTATTTCTAATATTAATTTGTACAACAAATAAAACTAAAGAGGAGCGTGTGAGTTTCTCATGCGATCACATTTGTAAATCAATTTAAATATCACACACCCGATCAAAGAAATGTGTGTGTGTGTGTGTGTGTGTGTGTGTCAGGCTAAGAGTCTGGAGTGGAGGTGTAGAGAGAACCATGAGAAGGGTTTCGCTTTTCTCTTCGCCAACTTTAAGAAGTTTTATCTTCCTCACATCTTCCCAAACTTCTCCAAAGAGACCAGCTTATATGCCCCCATCCTGGGTAAGAAGCCTGACCTGAACTGCTTCTCTTCCTGTAACATTTTTATTTATTTATTTATTTATTTATTTATCTTACACACTATTTCTTCTCTGTCTGCAGACATTCCTCCGATGAGGCCGAAGCCGTGTTACGTGGTTGTAAAAAGGGACCCTGACACTAACGAGGCTCTGTACTGCACTAAAGAGAGCTTCCTGAACGCTCGGGTCATCTTCATCCGCTGGCTCGTGTCCTTCTGGCTGGAACCCAAATCGAACACGGCGACAAACATCCCAGGGGTGGAGGGCGAGATTGTGCCTAAGAACATCCAGGTAACCAGGGTGGAACGTAATGTGAGTGCTTGTTGTAAAGAGGAAGTGCAAGAGTTCCGTAGGAAGTAGGCCAAAACACACACGCATATGCTCACGTAGTGTACTAAAAACTAGTTTTGCAATGATTTGAAAGGTGGAAGTTAATGTGATGTGATACATGTAGAGGAACTAGGCAGACTATTCACACACACACACACGCACACACAGACACATAGGTCTTTATTAAACTGTTTTAGATCTCAGATGCATGACCTCAATCTGTGAAATTTAACTCGTTGTGACGCACTGAATCATTTCATTGCCAACAAAGCTACTGGCATCAAATATGTTATGATATTTGACCTTGCCATGACCTTGGCCATATTCAGATCGGTTTCAGAATCAAATCAGTTCATCTTCTACTTACGATATTTATTCCATATTAATCCTAACAGCATTCAACCATTCACTTCTGACATTTCACTTACCTGAGACAGGTTGGTGGACAGACAGACAGAAAGCATCATGTTGAGGTGAAGCGAAAATTGAAGAATCAGAGTTGATTAGTATCAAATTAATAGAATCAATCAAGTTTGCTCAAGCAGTGCTAAATTTCATTTAACTGATTTGAAATATAAGAATTCAGAATGCACTGAACTCATTCCACAAGAATCAGGTACAGTGAAACCTCGGATTGCGAGTAACGCGGTTTGCGAGTGTTCCGCAAGATGAGCAAAGATTTTTAACACATTTTGACTTGAAAAACGAACAAGTCTTGGTTTACAAGTACCGAGTGTCATGTATCACACATGCGCTTCTTGTTTAGACGCTGAGCGTCACGTGATCACAACTGAGCCAATGTTTTTTCTCTCTCTTGTGCTGCGGAATTGTGGGTAATCGTCTCCCCTGCTGGGTCTTAGTGCGCATCTCTTACTGGTATAATCAACATCCGTGCACGCGTGTACTGTTTACTATAACACTGTGACCACGTGTGCATGTAAAACATTTTATTTTGTGTTTGTATGCGTGTGTGTACAGCGCAGGTGTACTGTTTATTATAACACGTGTGTGTGTGTGTGTGTGTGTGTGTGTGTGTGTGTGTGTGTGTGTGTGTGTGTGTGTGTGTGTGTGTGTACAACGCGCGAGGTTAAAGATCCATTTTCTAATTTCTCTCTCTAATGGAAACACTGCTCTGTCGTGATTCTTTGCAAAGGTAAAGTGCAGGTTAATTTGTTTTATTTTTACTTTACAGCAGTGATTCCGTTAGTGTGTCGCTCACGCGAGTGTCATTAACGATGTTCTTGGTTAATTTTTCCGATAAAACAGTCTTTCCATTAATGTGTGTGTGTGTGAAAAACTCAAATAAGAGAGGAAGAAGGGTTACTGTGTAAGACGAGAAGAGGGGAGGGTCTGATTCATCCTGTCCTCTTACTTTAGCTTCACACAGTCACACGCACACACACACACACACACACACACACACACACACAGCCTGCGAGCATAATTGGAAACATCTGTCAGGATTTATTTTTACTTTTTGTAAAGACAAAGTGCAGGTTAATTTGTTTTATTTTTACTTTATATTTTGTGTTAATTATTTTTATGTATTTTTTTTTTCATCTTTGGAACGAATAATTTGAGTTTCCATTATTTCTTATGGGAAAATTTACTTTGTGTTTTGAAATACAAGCCCGCTTCCAGAACGAATTATGCTCGTAATCCCAGGTTCCACTGTAGTTGATTTAACTGAATGCATTGATAACTGAATTATTCAACAGAGTTAATTAACTATTAATTTACATAAAATTTGTGCTAAAGTGAATCTGTTAGGTAAATGTAAGGTTTCAGGATTCAGCGAAGTGATTCAAATCAGAGTTGATTGCTTCGAATATTGATGAATCATTGAATTAAATCAGTTTGTGGTGAGATTAAGTTGCACTGAGTCGTTTTCTCAATGAATCATAAACTGATTGGATTGAGTCAAGTGTTGTAACCTGTCAGGATTTATTGATTCCATGAATTGAATGAGCACAAATATTGTGTGTGTGTGTGTGTGTGTGTGTGTGTGTGTGTGTGTGTGTGTGTGTGTGCATGCCAGAGAGCAGCCGCAGGTCTGGCCATGCGTTCAGAAGAAGTTTGTCCTCGAGCTGCAGCTCTGGATGGAGGAGGAGAACCGGAGCAGTCTCACTCCAACACCAGCACTCTGACAGAGAGAGAACCGAGCTCGTCCAGTCTCTGCAGCATGGATGGAGAGAACCTCAGCGCCATAGAGGTGGTGAAGAACGTCCTGTACTCCTCCAGGACCAACGTCAACTTCATCACAGAGATCTTCAGACAGGTAACCCGAGGAGTTTCTGTTTGAGCAATCAAATCTACCGCATCATTATGAATGAAATAAATGATTGATCGATTGATTGAATTCAATCAACCAATCAGATGTTAATGACCAAGCATGTTGACATCTGGCTTGTGTTTAGCCACGCCCACCAAACTCCATAAACTGGTTCTCTGTGTGTATCCAGGCGTTCTTGCTGCCGATGTGTGAGGCGGCAGCGATGCGTAAGGTGGTGCGTGTCTATCAGGAGTGGATCACTCAGGAGGAAAAGCCTCCTTTTATGGCAGAACCAGACGAGGACGAGCGCTATCTCGATCCGCAGGACCCGGTTCTAGGACAGGGCCCGGAGAACCACCATGAGGTCGCCAAGAGGACTTAACATCATCAGTTACACTATCTGTCAGATTGAGACATGATCTGTTAATAATCATCCTGGATTATAGAGAATGTGTGCTTTACTTTGTGTGTGTGTGTGTGTGTGTAGGAGAGAGTGATGAAGGACAGTGAGATGCTGGAGTACTGTGTACATGCCGGAGTTCAGTCCACACTACAGGTACATAAACGCACGCACACACACACACACACACACACCGGGTAATTTTTATATATCTAGAAGTCATCTTTTATCCCTCCGGTCTTGTCGCAGGTTTTCATCATCAACTCCTCCAACGTGTTCCTGTTAGAGCCGGCGAACGAGCTGAAGCCGCTCCTGGAGGAGCAAATTGACATGTCCAAGCGCGTCCTCAACATCTACCGCAGCCTCGTCATGCACCAAAACATGGACCAGAAAACATGGTACAGCAATCACACACACACACAAAGTTCTACACAGTGATTGGTCAGAAGGTGTCGATTAATTCTCTGCAACAGCGGCTCTGTCAGGTTTATATTAATGCTTTCGATTGAAGTGCAACAATTAATCATCGTTATTAACTAAAATCAATAATCGGATCATTTGGTTAATTGTCCAATCGTTCCTGATGTCATTGCGCTTGATTCTCACACGAACTGTGAACGCTCTGACGTGTAGATGTGTGAGGCTTACTGGAGTAAATGTGTAATAGCGCGATGCCAAACACCTTCACGAGCAAAAAAATTTTTTTGGGAACATTTTTGTCTTAAGTTGAGTAAAACCGCTACTATCTTCATTGTCAAGTACCACATGCAAAAAACAACCTCACGCTAAATGTAAAAGCTGGTGGCTAAATAAGAGCTACTGAGTAACTGCGTCATCTGTAATCTGATTAACTGTTTCAATAATCAATAGATTTATCGATTATCAAAATAGTCGTTAGTTGCAGCCATCCTCTCGCTCTGACTGGTTATTGTGTCTATAGTAACAGCTCATTCACAGGAACGTGTACAGGGGACACCTCACTGATGGATAACGGGTCACGAAACCTGTATAGTATGAAAGGGGTTTCCAGGGTCAGCACTTTGTAAGAAATATTTCATGAATTTATAGAAATGGATTAAAGCAGTATATTATTTAATAAGTAAGAAATTATAATAATTGGTCAGGTTTCTGTGGTGTAAGAGGAATACAACATATGCTGTTATAATCACATTGAGTTGGTAACAGTTATTCCTCTTCTCTCACACACACACACACAAAATGTTTATTAACGGTATAAAATAATGAATCAGACAGTAACGTCCACAATGATTTATTTTCAGTGAATTAAAACCTTTATCAGTATTATTATTATTATTATTATTATTGTAGCATTGTGTTAAACTGAACAGTCTGAGAACTTACTTTTGATCTGTTACCATAGCAACAGTTGTATATAACACTCCGGAAAGGAAAGTTAGAAAACCTTAATTGAGTTTCATTTCACAGTGTATGTGTGTGTGTATGTATGTGTGTATGTGTATGTGTGTATATGTGTATATGTGTATGTGTGTATGTGTGTGTGTGTGTGTGTGTGTGTATGTGTGTGTGTGTGTGTGTGTTTTGTGTATGTGTGTGTGTGTTTTGTGTATGTGTGTGTGTGTTTTGTGTATGTGTGTGTGTGTTTTGTGTATGTGTGTGTGTGTT
>JAOVVA010000002.1:4199436-4217399 GCA_028565275.1 Leiocassis micropogon | reverse complement strand
TCGGCCAATCAGCTCTCTCTGTGCCTCCGGCTGTGAGAGGAAAACGGCATCACCCGGGGTTCGAACCAGCGCTCCCCAGATGATAGAGCGAGCGCTTTACCATTGCGCCACTCAATACATAAACTTTTATTGCATTATATTTTCTATAAATTTATTCTCTTACATGAGTTGTTTCGGCACCAGGTACACCCACAGACCACAAAAAAAATAAAAATCACGAATCACTCTACGCTGCTCTTGTTTTGTGCAAATCACAACTGCGGCGTCCATTTTTGCTCACACCGCAGTTATAAATTAACTGATGCAAGACGTTCACACCTGCACAGCAGTGACTGGAGAGAGACAGTAGCCTTTAACGGAAAACGCTGATAAGACGGTGCAGCCAACAGACGTGTTAATATAGCTGGAGTGGGGTTCATTTTTAGCTCCACAGATGGGAGTGCATGAATACAATGAATATTACATAACGAGGCTGTGGAGTGAACATGTGCAGTAATTGTCGTATAGGTAATGCAACGAAAACTTACAATGTTATACAGCAAGGCTAATTTTGCTTGAGGGATATAAGCAGGTACTTATCCCTAAAGAGACGTTGGTGTGTGTGTGTGTGTGTGTGTGTGTGTGTGTGTGTGTGTGTGTGTGTGTGTGTGTGCGTGCGCGCAGATTCTCATAGCGACCATCACCTACCTGCTGCCTACTACTGAGTCTTCTCCTCACGAGCTGGATAAGAGGGTAAACACACACACACACACACACGCATATACAAACACTTACATCACTTGGTGTTTTTTCAGTACAGCACAATAATATTAACATTATATTTTAAATAATGACAATAAATATAAATCATTCATTTAATTTAATTCGGGCAGCACTTTAGTGGTCATCACTGTCGCCTTACAACTCCAGGGTCAAGAGGTCCGATTCCCACCTCGTGTGTGTGTGTGTATTTTTCACAATAGAAAAATATTTTGAATAGAGAACCTACTGTTCTGTATATATTGTGATAAATGTGATGGATCATAGAAACGTATTAAAGAAACACTAGATATGACTCAAATATATATCACACTTTAAACTTACACAATGCAGCTTTAAATGATTCACGGTTTAGCAAAGCATACACAGAAAAAGTTCTGTGTGTATGTATGTATATATGAAAAGCACCAGCTTGGAAAAAATTAATTGCACGTTCATGCACACAGCTGTACATAATCAATCCCAAACACACTGAATTATCCTGCTTTAGCACTGATGTTCATGGGCATTAAGACACGCCCCTAATCGCCATATATGGTAAGCACTTTGTTTAATGTACATTTATTTGTAATCCAGTAACTGACTGTCATTATAGGATGATAAGACACCATTTTTTTTGCCTTTTTTAGCTTTAAAAAAAGTTTATCGCATTTACTGTATAAATTACACATTAATACTCTGATATGAGTATATTTATTAGTATTATTGTTAAAAAAGTGTAAACTAGTATAGAATAGATGTATCATGTAGAAGATCTCTGTTTCATCACTGTTTATTTTTTAGGTCTTAATAACAAGTGTGTGTGTGTGTGTGTAGCTGGTTGTGTCCCTCCTGCTGTGTTTGTTGGACTGGGTCATGGCTCTTCCTCCGAAAACTCTGCTGCAACCGATTCAGACTCTTTCACAAGATAAAGACAAATCAGACAGAACCGTCCTCAGTGCCATCTATAAGGTCTGACACACACACTCTCTCTCTCTCTCTCTCTCACACACACACACACACACACACACACACACACACACACACACACACACACACACACAGGTACCGTTTATATTACCTCCTTGTTCCCAGGGATGATCAGATCAGTTAAACAATCCTGATGCAAAGAAACAAAGTTTTTAAAGTTTGTGTGTGTGTTTTCAGGTGCTGCACGGCTGTGTGTACGGCGCTCAGAGTTTTAGTAACCCCCGTTACTTCCCTCTGAACCTCTCCGACCTCAGCAGTTCGACCTTTGACCCCTTCCTGGTGCTGGAGTGTTTGAAGGAGCCCGAGCCTCTGCACTCGCCCGACTCGGAGCGCTCGGTTAAAATGCAGCCGGTCGCCGAGGGTATTTATTCAGCCGTTGATATTCTACCCTCTATTCACTCTGACATCACTCCTGACTCCTCTCACGTGCTACCCGACACACATGTTGATTTTTCAATCATGTCATATGTTTAGAACGATTTTCAATTAGGACTGTGGTGCGCTCCCCATTACTGGTCGCTATAGTAACGGCTTTAACGCTGCTGACTGTTACAAAGATAAGATAGTTACATGGATACTTTAGTGATCGTGAAGGAAGTTCCAGAGCTGACACTGGAGACTCCTTCCACCGTCGCCACGGAAGCCTCTCCTTAGAGAAAAACGGACATGGAGCGTGCGCTGTACACGTCCCTGTTTACCAGCTGTTGCTATAGAAACGATAACCTATCAGCATTAATATAAACCTGCGCTACTTTCAGAGCCGCTCGCTCTCATAGAGAACTAATCAACACCTTCCGACCAATCAGAATGCAGAACTCTGCTGCTGTGTAATTATTGTGATACGAGAGTGTAATATGAGGACACACACAGTGTTGTTCGCTGCAGGTACCTCGTCCTCCTCCTCCTCCTCTTGCTGTGGTTAATGGAGAGCGGGGTGCTCGTCAGGGGGAGTGTGAGACACTGAATCAGCTCGGTGTGATGCGGGAGTGTGTTCCTGTATCTCTCTCCGCTGCCCCATGCTGCTTTAATTCCTGCACTCGTTTCTGGGAAACAGCAGGAGCTCTGCAGCTCGTAATGAAGCCGAGCCGGAGCCAGGCATGCAGACTCCAGGTTCCTCACGCAGAACCTGTTAGAGTCTTCCTCAAAACTCTCTGTGTGTGTCTGTGTGTGTGTGTGTGTGTGTGTAAATCATGGAGATGATGAGTGTTTAGTGTCAGTTACACCATCTTTTAGCTAAATGCTGGAACACACACCCGAGTGATTAGCTACCGTTAACAGGTCCTCAGGGGGCGGGGCTAGCAGGAGAGTTTCGAACTTATTTGTGATCTTCCTGTATCTTTCCTTCATACTCGCTTTACACTTTTTCTCTCTGTCAGTTCTTCCCTTTATTGCTTCCCCCGTGCTCTTTTGTCTCTCTGTCTTTTTAAAAAAAAATCTGTTCTCTCTCCCCCTCTTTTCTTTTTTACCTTCATGTCTTTCTCTTATTAACTCCTTATTCTTTCTTCATCTCCATTCTGACATTTACAAGCTCTCTTACTCTTATAAACCTTTTTCTCTCTCATTTCTCCTTTGTTCTCTCTTTCTTAGCTCCATTTTGTATCCTTTCACTCCAGCACTTTCCTGTCGCACTTTTCTTTTTCTCTTCTGTCTTACACTACTCACGTGCTTCATCTCAGTTTTTCTCTCCTCTTTCTCTTTGTTTTGTCTCACTCAGATAATTTATCTACCTTTATCCCTGTTTTTCTCTCACTGATTCTTTCTTATTACCTGTCTTCCTTTACCTCTGTTTTTCTTTTCTCTCACTGATTTCTTCTTGTTTTTGTCCCCGTCTCAGTGAGGAACCGTATGCAGCAGGGTCTGATCTCTATCGCCGCCCGGACGGTGGTGTCTCACCTGTTGAATCACCTGTCTCACTTTCCCCTGGGCGCCGGCGGTCCGGCCGCACTCACCAGTCAGGTGTGCGAGAACCACGACAACCCGTACTGCCAGAGCGCCGATCTCGCGCCTGAGCTCTTCCACACACCCAACCTGCAGTTCTTCGTCCTGAACGGTTCCACGCTGCTCTCCTGTCTCCAGATCCGCTCCGATGACAACATGGCCGCCGGTCTCGTGGCCCCCGACGCCTGCGTCCGCCTCGTCATCAGGGACATTTCCGGAAAGCACTCCTGGGATTCGGCCGTGCTCTACGCTCCGCCTCAGTGCACTCCTCAGAGCCGGGCGTTACACACCAGTCCTGCAGGGGGCAACAGAGAGCACGGTGCAGAACCAGACTCGGTAGAGCAGGATGAGAAGGACAACCTGTCGGATAACAAGGACATGGAAAAAGAAGAAGAGGAAGAAGAAGAGGAGGAGGAGGAAGAAGAAAAAGAAGAGGAGGAGGAGGAGGAGACGCTTTCGGAGACGATGGCGCCGTTAGCGAAGCGGCAGTGCCGTGAAATAATTCCGAGTTGGGATTCTCTTCAGGACGGCGAGGACGTTTTGGATGAGGTGCTACAGTATTTGGGTTCTTCGAGTCCAGAGTGCCTCCAGAGAACCGGAACACCTCTGAACATCCCGGCTCCGCCCCCTTGCTGCGTGTCAGAGAAGCAGGAGAACGATGTCATCAATGCCATCCTGAAGCAGAGCACGGAGGAGTGGGACTTCGCCGGGAAACACGGGAACGACATCCACATGAAGGCCATGGAGCAGCCGGAGCCCTCGGCCCAGAGACCGCAGTCCGCCTTCTACTACTGCAGGCTCCTCCTCAACGTCCTGGGCATGAACTCCTGGGAGAAGAGGTGAGGAGCACGACCATACATACACACAGACACTCTGACACACACAGGACACACCCTGACACACTTGACATTCTGACACACACTCGTACACTCCGACACATAGTACCTGCCAACACACATTAAGACATTCTGAGACACACTGTTGGACACCCATACACTCCGACACACATTAAGACATCCTGAGTTGCTCTGAGACATCCTGAGACACACCCATACACTCCAACACACTTAAAACACACTGACATACATAAAGACATCCTGACCTATCCTGAGACACACTGAGACATCCTGAGACATATCCATACACTCCGACACACTCAAAACACACTGACATACATTAAGACATACTGACCTACCCTGAGACACACTGAGACATCCTGAGACATATCCATACACTCCAACACACTTGACACACCCTGACACACCCTTGGCACACACTGAGTGACAAAAAAGTGTCACTCAACACATCCTGACACATTGCCATACACTCAGACACGCTTCACACTGACACACTGATACACAACAACACACTCTAACACCAACACATTCCGATACACACATGCACTCATAAGGCACACCCACAACGCACTGTGGCTCACAACACACACCGACACACACACACACTGCACTACGCGAATCCGCAGTCACGTTATCTCTGCGGTGTCTATAACAGGGCCGTGTCTCAGTTACACTCATTTCTGATCTGGAGCTTGTGCCCTTGTCTCCCGCGCAATCCCTGCTTGATTGAGGAGCAGCGTTAAGTCCAGCGCCACCGCCTGTCTGTCTGATGTAACTACAATCTATGTTGCGCTGAAGTTAATGTTCTGGCTGTAAACACATTCGCACACCATGTGCTAAAATGAAATACAGAAATATAACACTGTATTAATTATTAATTTTGTCGCTTTGAAGCCTGTGACAAAGCAAATTTTTCACACAGGTAAAGTTTGTCTGTAAGCGTTGCAGGAGAGCGCTCAGTCAGATTCTCCTTCACACCGTGGACTCGTTTTTCTTTACCTCACGGCTCATCAAACTAACACACACGCTGCATTTTATTCATTTAACAACTCGACACAATGAAATAAAACTGATTTCATCACCTTTTCATCAGAGTTGGAATCTCAGGACACGGTGAAGCTGCGCGTGGGTAACTGTCTGAGCTCGATGGAAACAATAAAGTGTAAAATAACTAACACTGACGTAACGTTTGGACTGGAATATTGCAATAGTCGTATTAAACCAGATGTGTGTTGAGTTAACTGTTGTGAACATTTCTGTATGTGTTTTTGTGTGTATCTGTCCCGTGTAATCAACACTTAACAGTCGGTGTGTATTCATTTTCTTTGCTCATCAGCTCATCGTGTGCATTTCTCTTCCCTCCTCGTGCCTCGTCTCCTCGCTGCCGTCGTTTTTTCTCCATATAAAAAGCTGAATATTTCCAGATTAGCTGTAATTGGGTTGTTTTTTTTGTGTGTGTGTGTGAGGTAGTAATGTACTGGCATTAATTTCTATGATATACATGAGCTCCAAAGTGCATTGAGGCAAAATAGTTTTTGCATTGTCCTCTTGGAGGGAAGTGTAACACTGTGTGTGTGTGTGTGTGTGTGTGTTTGAGTGGTCGTATGACAGATTAATTCTTAAAGGATCGGTCGTCTGCTCTGCCTTTCATTTGGGCTGTGAATAAAAGGCCGCTAGCTTTAAAATCCGGCGTTATTAGAAAGGTGGAGCGAGCTGAAGGAGCGAGTGCGCGGCTCTTTAATGAGGAATCGTCCTCCAGCCGTTCAGGTGTCATTTAAGAGCCGCGATCCGCCGAGGGCTTTGTGAGCGCCGGCTCGCGCTCTTTGTGCTGCTGTTTTTTTTTTTTCTTTTTCTTTTTTTTTTTTTTTCCCTTCTCCGTCTCCTGAAATGGCTCGCTTTCAATGGGCAAAATGAAGACCATTACGTTGCAACAGGCTAATAAAGAGGCCTCTTTACTCGAAAGAAAAAGAGCACGAAACAAAAAAGTCCTTTTAGAGCGCGGCGCGTGGCTTTTACGCATGACTCACGCGGAGAGAGGAGAGAGAAAAGTAAGAGTTGCATTATCTCACACCATTTCAGGAGTTTTACATTGAATATGAACAGAAAGGCAGAATGAGTACAGTGCAGGAGGGAGCCGGAGACACACACACACGTATGCACGAACACACACACACACACACTCACACACACACACACTGTGCATATTAGATGATAACGCTTTATGTTCATGATCTCTTAAACGACATCATGGTAACGTTAATTAACATGAACAGAAGAGTAACGCGCGCTCTGACGGTAATGTAGGATTATATTAATGCGCTTGTTCTGATACGTATCGTTTCTATAGTAACAGCTTGTGGAGTAACAGGCCGGAGTTGATCCGTCATCCATACGCATCTCTCCCTGTGATCCGGCACGCATGTGACCCTCGGATTGGTTAAAAAGTTTATTGTGAAATACAGTTTTACTGTCACTCAGATTTGGGCCACTTTCTTGCAGACCAAAATGATTTAAAAGTTGCCAGTTATTTTATTTATTTATTTATTTTACGACAATATACCAGGGTGAGCCAGAAATTATTGGGAATCCTATGAAATTGTAAGTATTGATGAATTTTTCAGCTGATGGTTGACTTTTTCTCCTTCGGCAATTGAGGATGTTTCCGTTCCGTACTCTGCCGTTTACTCTCAGCGTACGCTGCTCTTCTTTCATGCAAATCACAAGTGGGGCGTCCATTTTTGCTCACACTACAGTTACAAATGAACTGATGTTCACACCTGCACCGCAGTGACGGGAGAGACCGTAGCATCTAACGGAAAGTGCTGATAAAACAGTGCGGGCAACAGGCGTTTTAAAATAACTGATAAATTATTCAATCTTTTCTTGATCGATTCAGTTAATTGAACCAATTCGAATTGATTCACACTTTTATTTATTTACTTGAACTTACTATGAACTTACAGGTCCCAACAGTGCATTTCGAGCAGTTCGAAAAACCTTGGATTGCGAGCATAATTTGTTCCAGAAGCATGCTTGTATATTAAATCACTTGAATATCAAAGCGAATTTCACCCATAAGAAATAATGGAACCTCTGATGATTCGTTCCATAACCCAAAAATATGCATATAAAAAATGTTTTAAAAAAAGATTATCTGCATTATCTGGCTGGGGTAAGATGAGAGAGGGGAGGAGGAGGAGGGGGGGAAGGGGCTACTGTGTAGGGTGACATTTACACACATGCTCGTGCATGAGCACAAACACAAAACTAATGGAAACATTGCTATGTCAGGAAACTTCTTTACCACGGAACCACTCTAATGACACACTTGCGCACACTAACGCAATCACTGCTTTCTGACAGGGAGAGACTCTGAAAACTGGGTCTTTAACAAGGAACCTTTCTAATGACTTTTGCTTTAAGGCAAACGTGGTCACAGTGTTATAGTAAACATAATCCCATAGCGTGTGAGAGAGAAGAACCCTCGGCTCAATTGTGGTCATGTGACATCACTCTTGGCGGACAAAGCGCATGCCTACTAGTCGTATATCAAGACCAAGATCAAGTTAAAATTTATTTAAAAATTTAGTTTGTCTCGCAAAATGCTTGCAGACCGAGTTACTCTCAGTCCAAGGTTCCACTGTATATATCTCTACTTACAATTCACATTTTTTAAACTATTTTGGCCAACTTTCAAATTCAACGAATTCATTAAAAATACACCAAGGTTTCTGAACAAAATATTTTCAGCATATCGCTCCTTCTATCTTAACTTTATGTACAGTTGGTGTAATACCGCCACCTGTCGGAGGGGAGTGCAGCGCAGACGATCAGGACATTTCAACCCATGTTAGATTTATTTATTTATTTATTTATTTTTTAATGCTTAATTTTTAATACTTAATAAAAACTGTATGACATGTAGCTGTCTTAAATAAATCATACAGTAAAGATTAGCACAAGTAAATCAAACCAAATAA
This sequence comes from Leiocassis micropogon, assembly GCA_028565275.1. Lineage (NCBI taxonomy): Eukaryota > Metazoa > Chordata > Actinopteri > Siluriformes > Bagridae > Leiocassis > Leiocassis micropogon. The sequence goes on along the minus strand of JAOVVA010000002.1, from coordinate 4,208,896 downwards.
AAAATCACAATGCTTAAACATAGTGTCGACATCGTCAAAATAAATACAGAAAAAATTAATTCCTTGTGCATCATATTTCACTTGAGTATAACAATTTGAAGTGAATATGATGAGTGTGTATGCTCACTGAAGTATTTTGTATCTAAGTTCTGATGAAAGGAAAGCAACTTTTGATTTTATTTTTGTTTTTTGGCTGATCCAAGAAATGATCCAATCCATTAATTAGTTCAGTGATACGATCCGAACTGGGAGTTTTGTGATTAAAAAAAATAATAATTTATTAGCTTTAAGACAGAGAATAAAGAGAGACTGCAGAGGGGACGAGTGCTTATAGGTGCCTAAACAGGAAACGGCTCGCTTTACTGACGTTCCACAGCGTTAAGTGTAACTTTAAACAGATAAAAGCGTGTGACATGTTTGTCTTTAATGAATAAAAACGTGCGGGTGAATTGCTGTGGTGTGTGAGGAGTGAATTAAACATTGTGCCGTTACAGGAAAACAAAATGATCAGGTTCAAGTTTGCTGTGTGTGTGTTTTAGAATGAGCTTGTTGTATCGCACTCGCATGTGTCTGTGTTTTTTCCATCTGTTTCCTCTTCCAGGAGCCTGTGAGAAAAACAGAGCTGTGGATAATTAGGAAGGCTGTGTCCTAATAAACAGCACCGTAGTGCGCTTCAGAGCAGGAAACCATAAAGAACCTCTTCACTTTGTACGGATTCATTCTGTATAAAGTCTGTGCTTATCTGTAGGTTAGGTATAATCTGATCTAAAGTTAGACACACGTGGAGCGTGGTGTAGTGTGTGAATTACCATAGCGACAAGAAACTGACGAGTCTAGTGTGCATGTGTGTATTCAGGTTTCTCAACATGATGCGTGTTTAAATGATTTCCGTCTCAGAAGAATGTCATTAGAGTGTGATTATTTCTTTAGAAGTGTGTGTGTGCGTGTGCATGTGAGCTTAGAAACGTCATTCTTGTTTCTTCAAGATTCAGCAACTGAGATGATATAAGAGCTTCTGATGTTCGTTCCGTTAAGCTCGGCCACACGGGAACAACAGTGCAGGATGTACAGCTCGTGTAACGTCTCTCCTGTGTTATTTCGCTGGTTGTTCTGCACCCTTGCTAAATGTCAGGAAAATATTACACACTGAAGCCGACGAGGGTGAATTTTTGTCGGGTATCTGCTTCCTAATGTCTGTTTGCCTGTTCAGATTTCGATCACAAAATTAATCAGAAGTCCACATGACGTTGGTTTCACAATTTTTTATTTATTAAATCATCTTTCCATTAAAGTGTTAACTTTTTTATTCTTATTTTATTATTTGTATTTAATTCTTTTATGTACTGTATTTCAAGCTCTTGGGTTGGATTATAAATGTTAATTGATTGAAATCAGTCACTCAAAAAGTGGGTGTGGCCTGAGGTCTAAGTGATTTGGATGATGATGATGATGATGATCTAATTCAAACGGGATGTATTTGTCTACTACAGGAGCAGCTTCCACCTGCTGAAGAAGAACGAGAAACTGCTGCGAGAGCTGAAGAACCTCGACTCCCGACAGTGGTGAGTCTCCAGACGGTTATGTATGTGTGCACGTGTGTGTGTCGGTGCTTTGTTGAAGCTGGCACCGAGACTCATGTGTTGTGTTTTGAGCCCACAGCCGCGAGACACACAAGATCGCTGTGTTTTACGTGGCGGAGGGACAGGAGGACAAACACTCCATCCTGTCCAACACCAGCGGCAGTCAGGCCTACGAGGACTTCGTGTCTGGACTGGGGTGGGAGGTAAGCGTTCTCCTCTCTGTTCTCCCTGCAGGGGCGAATCTTTAAACACTTTGCCCCTCCCATCGAGTTACCGTGGCAACATGGTGGGCGAGTGTAGATCTTTAAGTCATGTGATGTGAGTGCGGCATTTCGGATAAATACAGGGGAAAAAAAGACTTCACAGATGGTGCGCGGTCCTGCAGTCTGATGTCATTTGCTTAAGTTTAGATTGGCTGTAGTTAGCAACAGGCTAATGTCAGTTATAGTCAATTAATTGATGAATACTACAAAACTATACCACAGCTTTTGCAGAAAATATAAACTGCTCACATTTTCTGCCAATACTCCCATTATGGCTTTTTCTTCCATATAAACTTATATATGCAATACCACCACCTGGTGGACTGGAGAGTGGAACCAGAAGCTCGGCAGGAAGAAAATTATCTCTTTGTACGAGAAATTACATTTAAACAAGACAAGTTACTAGGGACGAGAATCACCAGGGATCATGCGATACAATATTATTGCAATACCCACGTGCTGATTTGATTTTTTTTATTGTGATTTTGTAAGTGCCGCAATTTTATAAATATCCTCATAAAAGAAACATTTTCTGATTTTCTTGCAATTCTAAACCAGTTTAGCAAATAATTCGCTCTTCTTACACAGGATACTGTCCTGTGCGAATAGTTTAGAGTGCGCTACCTGCAGGATTATAGAGGAAGAGCAACATTTTATAACATTAAACACATTAGTTAAAAGTTATGTGAAAAATCGGTACGTGAATCTCCACACGAAAGAATCGCGATACTTAACTAAATCGATGTTACACAGCATTTTTTAGTATTTGTCAAATACTTTGTAATACTTTAAAATCTGTAAGATTCTAGCTGTTTAAAATCCATCAGACGTAAACATTTGTGCTGTTAAATTGAGTCAAATTCGAATCAGACTACCTCTGATTCATGGCTCTAATTTAAGTTTAAGATGTAAACGTTTTGTGTGTATGTGTAGGTGAACCTGACGAGTCACTGTGGTTTCATGGGAGGTCTCCAGAGGAATAAGAGTACAGGTTTGACCATGCCGTACTTCGCAACGTCCACCGTGGAGGTCATGTTCCACGTGTCCACTCGCATGCCACCTGACTCCGACGACTCGCTCACCAAAAAGGTAAACCTGTGGAGAGGATGTTGTGTGTGTGTGTGTGTGTGTGTGTGTGTGTGTGTGTAAGGCGTGGTGTGCAAGAGAGTTTTTTCTATGTCTCTGCAAATAAATAATCAGAAGTTGAGGGAGAGATATTTACCTGACGGATTTCATCATCTGTGACATCGGGAACGTGTCTTCTTTCTAACATTCCAAGTATTGTCTTCTTCATTGTCGTCTTCTTGAGTTTGTTTCTCATCTGCAATTAATTGTGTACGGAATTACAGTTTTAAATGAAAAGCCGATAATAAGGTTTTTAAATTTTGTCAAGAAGAACATCAGTAGTTCTCTTTCTCACTAAACATTTTAGAGATGGACGAAAAACTGACTCTGTTATAAATCGCAACTCTTTTGTGCCGCCAAAATCACTTTCTTAAAAACAATTATTACATTTATAATAGAGATGAACCTGTCGATCAGCATTTAGAATTTAGATATTTCAGAGTCGAGCAACAGAAACACATTTTTATGGCATTAAATTATCAAAAATCGCACAAGTTAAAAATTTCCGATCTGCCTTTTTAGTCCCAAACTCACTCATTACACACACTTACACCAGTCTCAAAACACCACAAGCGCTAATTAGTCAAAAATTTTGTGCATTAGAAGCCCCACATGCTCGGTCGATGACAAGGATACATGCTGCTCGGTCAGATGTAGCTTTTTTGCATAAGTTCAATGTTAAATTCTTGTATTTGAAGTTTGTATTGTTTAAATGCTGTGCTTGGTTTTTAATAAATGTTATAAGGAATGGTCTACATTTAATTACTCATGAAACTTTTTAAGTTTTAAGGTTTAAAATTGTAACAAAAATCGGGGGGGGGGGGAATCTAATATCGAATCGGGATATTAATAAAATTGTGATACTTACAGAATCGCAATTTTAATTGAATATCGTTATATTATAGTTTGGGTTGGTGGCTGGTGATTCCCATCCCTCAAATGTTTTTCTAGACATGGGGTTTGCAGGCTCTCAACCACAGATAATAGATCATCTGAATTGTGGTATATGATTATTAGACTTGTTATTTAAATGTATTTATTTTTCTATTTAATTTGAGGGACATTTATAGGCTGAAATAATCTCAGGTTTGAGTCAGTAGTAGTAGTAGTAATAATTATAGGAAGGCTAAATTTATCGATTACCAGCATAATAAAAAAAATAAAATAAAAAACCTGATTGTGTCACTTGGTATGAATCATGATCCTAGACACTGTGTAAATATGCTTTTTTTTCTTTTTCACACCATGAAGACATCATGTTTGTCCTTTTAAAGACTCACAAAAGATCAAGCAGGATGGCTTTACTCCACTTTTCCACTCGCTGCGGTAACCTCCAACCCCTGAGCAGTCTGAGGCTGCGACTGGCAGTGAGACATACAGAGCGAGGGGAGACGCAAGGAAAGAATAGAGATGTGTGTCTGTCTCACTCTCTCCCTCTCAGAGAGCGTCTCAGCTCCCCCTGTGCCGGTTGAAGTGGTTCACAAAGCCACGCTGACCTCGACCCGCATTTCTACCTGCCGCGAGCTCGGCCTTTGTGTTCCCGGCCCGCAGCATTTTCACCTCAGCACGAGAGAAAAGAGGAGCAAATAATGGTGGATAACAGCCCCATGTCGCCCTTCTTTCACAGCTACCTCTCTCTTCCCCACACCTCTTATCTCGCGCTCTTTCTCTCGTCTCGACTCCAGTTCACATCCACCTGCTTTTGTGCACATTTTGAATATGAGTATAAAACCACCTGAATGATTTTTTTTCTTCTTCTCATGAAAAAAAGGAGGCTAATTAAGATGAAATGAGACTTTCTCGCTTATCTGAGGTGTAAAAGTCGTCGTGTGAATGAAGAGAAGATGTGATAAAGGAAAAAGGAGATAGAATTGAGGTTGTTATAGCATACAGCCTCATCACGGAGACAAATTCCAGTAACTCATATCAGCCAGTGAGGACATATTAAACAGCAAGAAATGAACTAAATTCACATCCAAGATTCTCTCTTGTGCCTGTGTCCATGTTGCTAATGTTATTGCCTGTGGGTGTGGCCTGTCCATTTGGCCCAACTGTTTATTGTTTACTGAATAAAGTCATGCAGGAAAAGTCAAGTACCCTGCAAACACCGGATGCCCTGGGTCCGACTGTCCTAGCTTCATTATTCTCTCATTTTCCGCTTTGGTTACTGAACCGTCCGTCTTGCAGATCTGTCTGTCTCCGCCAGTCTTCCTCTTTTTCCGTTTACTGGACAATAGAAATCTAATAATGAGTCTAATGAACGCTAACGGTCCTGGCTGTAACCCGAGCTTGTTTGAGGAAAAACAATCATCTGTCACTAGTGCTGTCACTTTAGACAGAGGGAGAAGTCGGGAATGTTTTGTCCTCAGCGTTCCGTACGAAAGGAATGGAGGGGTTGACTCATTGTTAATATGGGAGCTGAGGTAGTGACGGGTAAGACGAGATCTGTGTGGAAAAGGGAGAACCCTCCATCGTAAAACGGACTTCTGACGATGTGATATGTGCGACACACCTTTACATCTGAGGAATTTTAAGTCTAGCCAACACTGAACTCGTGATGCACATGCAACAACTGACAAATGAACGAGACACTGCTGGCCAGTACAGACGAGTCCTCCACATAATTGCTCCAGTGTGGCTTGGCACCAAAGGTAGGGGGCAGTGGAACTGAATTCCAATGTAAACGTGTTAGTCCTTGATAGTTCCACTCTCGTCCATCCTGTGGAGGCTGATGAGGTTGAGGGTCTGATGAACCCCTGCTTACATTCATTCGTTTGATGAGGTGGAAATCTTGGTGCACAAGAAGCATCCCAATGACCTGCAGCACTGCAGTTGTAGTGGAGGCTAATCAGAGTGTATCTACGCAGCCCTACTATCTGTGACGTGCAGTGTGTCCTGATACCTTTCTCTCAGACCCCGCCTTCACTCACAGGATGTGTGTAGACAGCACAGTTTGGTCTGTCAGTCAGTTGAGAGCTGACCGTTTGCTTGCTGAATAATAAACCCCACCGCCTGAGAGGTGCCACTGTAATGAGATAACTATTCACTTCGCCTGGCAGTGGGTTTAATGTTATGGCTGATAGTGCAAACGTAAATGTAATATATAACACATTGACTGTAACGATGGATGTTTTCATCTCGTAATCGTGTCTTCTCGTATCCATAAATGTTATTACGTTGGAATTAACTGATAATTAAAAGGTTTATAATAATGTGTTAAGACAGCAGTATGTATAAAACTGCAGTGAAATACTGCGGCAATAAATCTGCCATTAATCTTTTAGTTTAATGGTCGTGTATGTATGTGTGTGTCTGTGTGTCTGTAAAACAGAGAGAGAGAGTGTGCCAAACAACACAGCCATTTCTTAAAATGTCCATGAAAGATGATGGAAAGGGAAGCATGTCCAGGCTGCTCTTAGTGTCCAATAACCCCCCCCCCCCACACACACACACACACACACACTAAGACAAAATGGCAGAGGCAGTGCCCGTTAACGTGGCTTGTACTTGCTGTAATTCATCGCTGTAATTTGTGTGTGTGTGTGTGTGTGTGTGTGTGTGTACAAACGGCCTAAAGGGGGAGCCACACATGGCCATTGTGCTTCCAAATTAGATTGCTCCTGTCCCCTCGCCGCTCGGCCCCGCATGACTTTTCAGCTCCAAATTGGATTTGCGAAGGCTTCTGGGAACTTTATCCCGAGCGAGATGGGCCAGCAGTGACGCTAAACCACGTTAAACAGACGCTAAAGCGTGTCGGCCGAGCCGCCATCACCGATCCACGCTCATTCATCCGCTCGGGGTCAGGATTTATTCTTCTTTCCGTGCTGTCGCACTGCCATTTCGCTCCAGGTCTGAGAGTTTCATAACCTCGCCGCATTTATTCATGTGAACTAGCGTTCCTAATGCGCCGCATTATCCACGTCAAAATGGAAGGAGAGCATGTGTAACGTAATAATATTTATTTATCGTCACTTACGCAGGACTAGAACCGCACACAGGAGGAGAATTTTCATCCAGAGATGCGCCTCTGTTATTACAATAATGATTCAGTGCATTACGCTAGTGTTAATAAAGACACGCCCACTAAAATATTACATTATAAATATTCATTTGAACACTACTGGCTCGTTACGTTCTTGTTTGCTTCTGTTAGTTTTTAAAAAAGAACAGATTTATTGTTTGTTAGCAGCGTGATTATTAAATATAAAGTTAAATTTAAAGTTATGTTGTCATAGCAACAGGAGATCCTTAGTTCATTGCTTACTTTGTGAATAGGTAATGTGTTTTGGGGTTTGGCTGATTTAATCTCTCTCTCTCTTTCTCTCTGACACACACACACACACACACACACACAGTTGAGGCACTTGGGGAACGATGAGGTTCACATCGTGTGGTCGGAACACACTCGGGACTACAGGAGGGGAATAATCCCAACTGAGTTTGGAGACGTCCTCATCATTATCTACCCCATGAAGAACCACATGTACAGCATCCAGATCATCAAGAAACCAGAGGCATGTCTCTCATACACATACACACACACACACACACACTTATCTTAATGAGGAAAAATTAGACAAAATGAGGAGAGACAGAAATGAAGAAAGACTTTACATTACAAAGTAAGAATCAATGTAGAAAAAGAAAAAAACTAGAGTGTTGGTGTACTAAGAGCACCCGGCAGAGGGGACGTGGGGGGGTTTGGGACGAGGCCGCAGTCCAGTGAGCGCTCTGTGTGGTGGAGCCGAGTGGAATCGGATCTGTGATCCATTAATCCAATCAGCTGGGACGGACTCTCAGAATCAGATTTCAGCAACAGACGGACCAGGAGCAAGAGTCTTCAGTTTTATTTTACGCTGAGAATGTGGGTCTTTGGTTTAGTCTTACAGTGAGGAGGCGTGGCTTCGTTTAGTCTCACAGAGGAGAGGTAAGGCTTCGGTTTCATCTTAGTGTGAGAAGACAGGGCTTTAGTCCAGTCTCACAGAGGAGAGGCAGGGCATAAATTAAGTCTTACTGTGAGGGCTTTAGTTTAGTCCTCTATTGAGAAGACAGGGCTTCGGTTTAGACTCTCAGAGGAGAGGCGGGGCTTCAATTTAGGTTCAATTTTGGGTTAGTCTCACAGTAAGGAGCCGGGACTTCAGATTAGTCTTAGTGAGGAGGCAGGGCTTCACTTTAGTCTCACTGTGAGGAGGCAGTTTAGAAGGCAAGCTTTTGATTTAGTCTTAAAAAAAGGAGGCGGGGCTTTGTTTTACTCACACAGTGATGAAGCGGGGCTTCAGGCCAGTCTCAATAAGGAGAGGCGGTGCTTCAGTTTGGTCTCACAGTGAGGAGGTAGGGCTTAAGTTTAGTCTTGCGGTGGGAAGACAGGGCTTCGGTTTAGTCTCTCAGAGGAGAGGCGGGGCTTCAGTTTAGTCTTACTGTAGGAGGTAGGGCTTTACTTTAGTCTAACATCGAGAAGACGGGGCTTCGGTTTAGTCTCACAGTGAGGAGGCGGGGCTTCGGTTTAGTCTCACAGTGTGGAGGCGGGGCTTCGGATTAGTCTCACGGTGAGGAGGAGGGACTTCGGGTTAGTCTCAGAGTAAGCAGGTGGAGCTTTAGGTTGGTCTTAGTGAAGATTATTCTTAATATGAAGAGAAAGCTTAGGCTTGGTCTCACAGTGAGACGCAGGGTTTTGATTTAGTCATAAAATAAGGAGAACGGCTTCAGTTTAGTCTCACAGTGACGAGGAGGGGCTTCAGATTAGTCTTAGTGAGGAAGAGGGGCTCCGGGTTAGTCTCGGAGGAGAGGCAGGGCTTTGTTTTGGTCTCACAATAAGGAGGTGTGGCTTTAGTTTAGTATTATACTGTAGTAAGGTGACAGCTTATGTTTGGTCTCACAGTGAGGCGGCGGGGTTTCGGGGTAATCTCACATTGAGGGTGCAAGGCTTCGCCTTATTCAAACAACGAGGAGACAGGACTACAGTTTAGTCTCACATCGTGGAGACTGTGAGTGTCTCTCTCTCTCTCTCTCCTCCTCAGGTGCCATTCTTCGGGCCGCTGTTTGATGGCGCTATAGTGGACAGTAAGATTTTGCCCACCATGGTGCGAGCGACGGCCATCAACGCCAGCCGCGCTCTGAAATCCCTCATTGCCCTCTACCAGAACTTGTATCCTTTTACCATTCAGCTATCCCTCCTCACACACTCCGTCAGGTTCAGCAACAGCTCCTCACACACTCCGTCAGGTTCAGCTACCCCTCCTCACACACCTCGTCGGGTTCCGCTACCCCTTCTCACACACCCCGTCGGGTTCAGCTACCCGTCTCCTCACGGACACACACCCCCTGTGTATAATGTAAGAATGTGCAGTGTGTGTGTGTGTGTGTGTGTGTACGCAGGTTTAATCAGTATATTCTCTCCCTCTCTCTCGGTTGTCCTCTCATGTCACACTGACCTGCTCGTTCAATCTTTTGTGTGTGTAGGTCTGTGTGTGTGTGTGTGTGTTAGTTTTTGTG